>JARSSU010033007.1:0-81172 GCA_029619165.1 Eurosta solidaginis | reverse complement strand
CTTTTCAAAGAAGGTAATTTAAAATTTTGCAAGCTGTTAATTTGGCAGTCGTTGAAGATATCATAAATGGAAATTTCGGCAGGAAAACGTTACTCCTCATTACCATAATATGCTTATAAAAATTGGCAAAATCGAGAGGAGAACGACCATCGCCCACTTTAAACAAAAAGTTTTTTAAAGTAAAAATTTTAACAATAAAAAAAAAAATTCCTAGAGAAAGTCCATAAAACCTGCGAGTTACAAATAAAATAAATTATGAATAACACACAACATACGCCTATCCACATCCGTGCGGAGGGAAGACAAGAAATAGTCAAAAGCTTCTCATAAACTTGTGGTCTAAATAGTAGAGAAAAAACTGTAGCTGTGTATTATACGGAGGGAAGCAATAAGCAGAACAAGGAGCCTCGTGATAAAAATTGAGTGTCGGTGGTATAGAGAAGCTTTCGATATCTAGAGTGTGTGAGGAACATCGAAACGTGAACTTTTTAATAAATTTATTCGTTGACAGGGTTTACCAGATAGCCAAGCTGTTTTTATTGTTTTGTTGTAAATTATCAATTATTCAAAATTATTGTTTTGTTTTTACACTTTGGCGTTTGCCAAGGTGGTCTAGGATAGCCCAGGCTATTTTGCGCTAGCCACCTTGAAAAGAAGTATTGCAAACCAAAATTTCAAATCAAAAACTCCTCAAATCAAAAAGTAGTCAGAAGAAGTGTTTTCACACTGTGGTTTAGTTTTCTTAACGGTTCACCTAATTCGTTATCATTAAAAAAAAAAACTGAAATATTTTGCAAACAGAACAATCTTTAGTTTAGCTTTTGATCTGTGTTACAGCGCTTAATAATACCAAATTGTTATGCTTTCATATCAAAGTTATTTTTCGAAAGTATGTAGTATTCTGTTTTTAAATATTTTAGTATTCTTTTATTCGGTACTTTTATCATCACTGGGTGTGTACATTTATATTTATATAATTTTAATAAACAAGTCCCCCATGTAATAATAACAATGTAAATAACTGTTAATGTTTAAAGAACGCAGAGTGAAAATTCTGCAAGTGATCACCGAAAAACGGTCATAATTATTTTTGAGCAACAAAGGTATTATTTGATAGCTCTCGATAATACAAACAAATGCTCGTCTTCGATTTTCCCAAAAATACGTGTATCCTTAATTATCGCATTTGATTTTCTTTGTCCTTTTTCTTAAAGATTTTTTAATAACTAATGAGGTTAACACCGATAAAGATATTGTTATTCAATTATTATTTTGGTTTTATTGGGAAAACTGAAAAGAAGGAAAACATTTACTGGCAATAAAACCAGAATAAAATAAAATATCAGTTATCGGTGTGTAAACTCATTAATTCTTTAAAAAATACTTAAGTAAAATTGAAAATATATAAACATACAAACATTGTCTTTTTCTTGTAAAGTTGAATCAGCCGATAGATTTCACCGATTTTGACAATTGGGTAACGTGTACACCTTCCAGTTTAAGTTCAGAAAATTTACAATTTAAGTTCATAAATTTACAGTTAAATTCAGAAAATTTCAATTCAGTTCAGAATTCCAATTTAAGTTCGAAAATTACAGTTTAAGTTAAGAAATTTTCAATTAGAGTTCAGAAAATTGCAATTCAAGTTCAGAATTTTCAATTCAAGTTCAGAAAATTTGTCGGTTTATTTTTTTTCATCCAATGGAAATAAATAATAAAGATGGTATCTATGTATTAAGGAAGCATTGGACATCTTAACTCGTTTAAATCAATTTTGCGAGATAGCGAAAAAAAAAGCTCTCGCTCATAAGAAGCAATTGCAATGCCATCCAGCAATATTCTTAGCGCCACAACCACTGTTCTGCACTGAGTATGACATCAGTGATGATGAAGATATGACCACTTAAACAGTCAACAGAGCGTCCACACTCCCGGAAGTAACGTATAGGTACTGTCTGTATAGAACTTGGCGCAATATGTCAAAATATCTCAACTTATTCGCCATTATCATCATTCATCATGAATTGGCTCTTAATCGCGATTTTGGCAGTTTCGTAACAAATCATGCCAGCTTTCCCTGTTTCACGGCAACTCACCGCCATTGGTAGCACAATAAGAGGTCAAGTCTTCCTCCACCTTCGCAACTCTGTGGAGATCTCACCCTTTCACTGCTTCCAAACTGCTGTTTCGACTGAAGTACTTTCTTGGCCGTAGCGTCATCATTCACTTGTTGGAAAGAATTATCCTCCATTTGATTTCAAGGTTCGGGATGTACACACCTTGAAGAAAACTTGGGGTTCACTATACCCAAGCCACAATTTTGGCAACATGGTCAATGAAGCATCTCCGCACTTCCGCAAGTAACATATAAGTATATAATTAATTAATTAAAACAACTTTTGAAATTAACACACCACTTATAAATTTCTGAATTCGAACTGAATTCGAATTGTATTTTCTAAACTTGAAATGCAATTTTCTGAACTTCAATTGTAATTTTCTGAACTTGAATTGTATTTTTCTGAACTCGAAATTAAAATTCTGAACTTGAATTGCAATTTTCTGAACTTGAATTCGAAAATCTGAACTTGAATTGTAAATTTCTGAATTTGAATTTAAATTCTGAATTTAAATTGGAAATTCTGAACTCGAATTGCAATTTTCTGAACTTGAATTGTAAATTTATGAACTTAAACTGGAAAAGGTGTAGTTGAGGGTCTTTTGCTAATACGCTACCAAAAATATCCAGAGACCTCAGTATTAATAATACGAAGGTGGGAAGGAAAAATTTTAACTCATTCAAAGGATATTAAACAAAAACCGAAAAATTACACGAGGGTCTCTCCGAAACAGGGGGTGGTATCCATAGTATTTTTGCGTAGAACACCTTTCTGCATTTGCGGCCTTCGGCCGCGCTTATAAAATACTACCCTGGGTGGGTCCAACACCGGTTTGGAGACCAAAACTATATCCGCGCAAAACACTTATGTTTACAATTTTTGTTGTGGGTACGCAACATTACAACAAGGCCAACTTCAGCTGCAAATATCTCCCGGCAAGATAAAATGTATCTTTTCCGCCTTCGGATTGTTGTTGTCGAGGTCAATACGCCTCTTTTGACAGCTCTCTTGATATTTGTGGTAGCGTATTAGCAGTCGACCCCTCAACTAGACTTTTACCGACAATTCAAACTTTAAGGCCACATTTTTATAAAAAAAAATAAGTAAATGTAAGGCGCGATAACCTCCGAAGAGCTTTAGGCGAGTTCATCTTCCAATTTGCGCCGTGCAAATTAGCGGGACGGAACCTACTTGTTTTATGCCGACTTCGAACGGCATCTGCGAGGCAGATGAGTTTTCATTGAGAGCTTTTCATGGCAGAAATACACTCGGAGTACTTGCCAAACACTGCCGAGGGGCGACCCGCTTAGAAAAATTTTCTTGTAATTGAAAAACCTTATTTCTAAAATTTTGATGTTGCTTTGCTCGGGATGTGAACCCAGGGCATTCGGTGTGATAGCGGAGCACGCTACATGACACCACGGTGGCCGCCATTTTTTATTTCTATGAAATAAATTTCTATTTTTAAAATTGTTGAAAAACCGTGCAAAAAAAATGTTGTGGGGCAACGTCCCCTATCCCGGTATAACGGTTAAGCGCCAATTAACATTAGCACCATTTTAAGAGGCTAATTCAAGTCCGCGTCTACGATAAACGGTGCTTTTTTTTGGTTAAAACGGTTCAAAACGTCGATATCTACTATAAAGAAAACTGAATTGGAATAACTAACATTGTTCATATTGTAGCTTACATCAGAATTGCGTCAAGGATTTGATTTAATAATTGTTTTCAAATTTCCCCTTACATATTTTAGACATAGATTACATTTAAAGAAAATATTGAAATTGTTTTAAATAGATGTTTTATAAATTACGCAGGCATCAAAATAGTTCAGAAAATTAAAACGCAGCGGCTATGCTGGCTAGGACATGTTATGCGAATGACGTTCCGGCTAAGAAAATATTTTTATGAAACCCGCCTATGGAAGCAGCGGAAGAGGGCGGCAACCACTCACTGAAAGGCCCAGGTGGAAAACGATTTAAACTCCCTTGAAGTGTCCAATTGGTGCCAGTTGGCAGAGCGAAGAAGCGACTCGCCCGCCTCGTCGGACGGCCATAATCGTTTTAAACGGTTAAGCGTCAATTAGGTAAGTTAGCTTATACATTCTATAATTAAAAATAAGTAAGGAAGGCTAGGTTCGGGTGAAACCGAACATTGTATACTTAGCTGCAAAATTACAGATTGCAAAACTTTTAAATTACCTTCTTTTAAAAGTGGGTGGTGCCACGCCCATTGTCCAAAATTGTTACTTATTTCTATTCTGCATCATAAGGTCAACCCACCTACCAAGTTTTATCGCTTCGTCCGTCTTGGGTATTGAATTATTGCACTTTTCGGTTTCTCGAAATTTTCGCTATCGAAAAAGTGGGCGTGGTTATAGTCCGATTTCGTCCATTTTAAATAGCGATCTGAGATGAGTGCAAAGAACTACATACCAAATTTAATTAAGATACCTAAAAATATACTCAAGTTATCATGTTTATGGACAGACGGACGGACGGACGGTCGATGAACATGGCTAAATGAATTTCTTTCCTCGCCCAGATCATTTTGATATATAGAAGTCTATATCTATCTCGATTAGTTTATCCCGTTACGGGCTCTGCTCTGCTGAGTATAATTACTGCATACATAAATATAGAGTTGCCTCCCAACCGGAATTAAAGAAGTGTAATTACACATCAAGAGGTAAGCTTTTAATTTCGTAATGAGAGGATAACTTTTATAAACGCAGTAAAAAATAAATATCTTTGATACACACATATATATCTATAAACTTGTTTATATCTGATCAACTTGTTTTCAAGAAAACTTTTCCGTAAACTCTTAGTTTGAAACCCAGTTTCTGAGTGAATAATTAAATGAGACCACTCCAAATCTGAGTAAAAGCCCATCCCAAAGCTTGTATTTAAATCCCAAACTTAAGAAAATTATTTAATAGAGCTTTTTTCTAAAAAAATTTTCTTAAGTGTAGCCACTTACTTACCTCCGTTCCACTCAAGGACCTTGAGGAGATATTTTGTCATTGTTTCGACATAAATGTTGACCGGAAATTGAAAACATTAGCCACACCAAGCTTATCAGTTCATCTTCCACACTCCGGTCACCAATACACACCATTTTTTGTTGTTGTTGTTGCTGTTATGTTGTTATTTTATATGATCTGCTTAGCCTGTGGCATCAACATTATCCAACATCAAATCTCTTTGTTGTCTTTCCGCTTGTACCACAAGATGTTGAACATTTTGCAGCTTCAATATTTCAATATTTCAATATGCCATTGGTTCAGTGCTTGCATTCGTTAAATGTTTTCGTATGGCTTATTTGGCACTAATTAAATGCAGCAAATAATACATAAATACATAACTGTCAAGCCATTTGAACAAAGCTGTTTATGTTGTTGTTGTAGTTCCTGTCTAACAGCCGTTCGCTTATTAATAGTTTGACATTTATTAAATTTCAATTATCCTTCATATCCTGGCTGAATGTGATGAGTAGTGAATGGTGAATGGTAAGTGGTGGGTGAGTTGTGGGTGCTTTGTGGTGGCCACACTGTGGACGTATGAAAGTTACGCAACGCTAACAATTTACTTCATAACTAAAAGCATTTACCTCATCGCCTCAACTTCATTCCGCGCACTGCACCCATCGTTGCACCACCACCACCACCACCACCATCGTTGTATCTGTGTGCGATGAACAAAGCCCCTCTTTGTTGTTACAAACAATAATAATAGAAATAATAATAGATATGGCGCGATAAGCATACTAAGTAAATGTCATTGCAAAAGTAATCAGTTGACCGACGTCGACGACTTTGGCGACTAAACACTCAAGGGACATGAACAACATGGACCAGGCTTTGCGATGGTGTGATTTGTTGGGGAGTAAGGAGATTTTATATCGGCGGCTGTTGGTTGTGCATTGTTGTGTTGTCGCACTCATTATTAACGGATATTGCAAATCTTCACAGGAAACTCAAACTAAATAAATTAATCTGCAATGCAAAAACAAAGTAAACAAATAAATAAACTTAATAAATAAACCATTTGTGACTTTCTGGTTGAGTGCTTCCAATGGCGATGATTTGATATGTGGTGTGGTGATGTGCGTGTCATATGGCGACAAGTGAAGCGTAGTCGGTAAATGTGAATGGCACTTAATACGCGTAATTATTTTTCTGTTTGCATCATCGTGGAAATATTTTGTTTGCAGATATCAATTATTTGCTTCACGCACTTAAATTATGTAAATAATTATACTTTTTTTTTAGTGAGCTGAACACATACAACCAACGTTCTTCTCGTAGATCAAGTAGAAATAACACCTTTTCAGAAATCTTTAGATGCTCTATTTCTTAGATAATCCCACTGCGGGCTAGGGGAAAGGAATTAACCCGCGGTAGGTATACCGATCGTAAAGGCGATCACAATACTACATAGCAAATGTCCGTCATCGTATTAGTGACTCTTACACATAAGGCTAACCAATCCTGGAGTGATGATTTCTCGAAAGGGAGAAGAGTGGACGGGACGTGGCGTATCACCACCCTATGTGAAGTTGCCTTGCAACTAGATGCCATTATCTTTAAGATGGTGTGAGCTTGGGTAGACAACATATAATACCAAGATAAGACCTTGTTATTGAAACATCCGATTACAAACTATTTTGCTGCAATGACTCGGCTACGAAGTGTTGATGGGGGCATCATGGAGCCGACAATTCGGCCATTGATTATGCAATTATATCGGTGTTTAACACCGTGAGGTTGAGTAATCCATTGACAGGTACTAACGTTAAAGCATATTGAATTTCGTAGGCTGACGACAGAATGCTCACTATAAGCTATGCTAGATGAAAAGCGATTTTTACATCCATATATTTTACAAGCTTGACACGCTTCTGGCACCCTAACAACTTTAACCCGAAATAACCCACGATTACCATATGGCAACGCAAAAGGTGTCGCTATATTTCCACGAATTAAATCTAAACTGCACAACAAATCCACAAATGAATAACGCTATTTTATACAGAATATCCGTGACTTTCCGAAAAACAAAGCTTTGGTCAGTCTGGGTTCAAATAGTGAAGCTATCGTACGTCAAATTTAAGTGAGAAAAAGAAAAGTTGAAAATTCCCGTTTTTCAATATGGCACGTCTGTAAGTACGCGATTATAGTAATAATTTTTAAGAACATTTAAATAAAAACTATAAAAGTCGGTAACTAATGAAATAAGTTATTATATTTAAGTTAATTTTTTGCTGGAATTATTTAATTTCTAGTTCTTTTTTACATTTTATTTAAGGCGTTACCATATGGTAACCGTGGGTCGGCTAGGGTACAGGTTTTTTCTTCGTATTTCATGGGATTTTCTATGCTAGGGTACAGTTTTCTACGCGTATCAATGCTTTTCTGTGCCTTTTTGTAAATTTATCTGATATAATCTGCAGAATTTTTTAAATACTACGACTTTCAGAGGTTTATCGTCGCAACAAATACTTGATTACATTCAAGATATACCAACCACTCTTTATATCGAGCCTCCTGTAGGCGGAAACATATCTGGCGAAGAGGATCTGAAGATGATTGTACTGGAATCCCTGATAACGTATGCCCCGTTTTGATCAGAGCGTACATATTGTAGTACCATCGAATCGTAGCCGTTGTTCCGGTGAAAGATGCAAAGTTAATGGACGAACAGCATGTATGAAATGCATCGTAGGACTTTGTGTGAAGTGTTTTGCAAGTTACCATACCAAACCATGATTTCAACCACCTATATTTTAGTTCAGAAAATGTCTTTCTATTATATTTTTATAAACTTATTCTTTCCTTATTTACGGTTTAATAAAAATGTTCAAAAACGTCTATTATTTGTGAAATAAAATTAAAAAAACATGTCCAAAATAGTGTTTTCTTTCATCAAAAACCTGTACCCTAGACGACCCAGGATTACCATATGGTAACGCTAGTTTTCCGGATTTTCCGGAAAAGCGTAACAGTGAATTAAAAAATGGACACCATTTTCGTGTTCAGGAGGTCAAAATCTATAGACAGCTTCTTTCCAACTAAATACAAGACAAAAAAAGTTATGGGAACTACCGGGTTAAGAAGTGATTTGCAGAGCTTTCGATACTTAAATATTATTTCTAATTGCTGTTTTTATGTGCAGGTCTCTTTTTCGCTCTTATTTGGAATCCAAATCTATAAATAAAGTTTTGGTTGTAAAGATTGAGATTCGTGCTATTAGCGAGCTTTGGGCATTATTGGTGGGTAGTGCTTTTGTTTAGCTATTTTTATTAAAATAATTTTTTAAAATAAACGATTGTGAGCACACAAAGAAATCTATTGTACTAGGGCACTATTGTGAATATTTGATTAGAACTAACACTGCATTCCCAGCAGTTGCTAACATTCAGCGCAAGCATATGTAAGTTTTATTGATAGATGATTGATTGATAGAACAGCTGATTTCTGTTGATATTTGATATGAGACTTTTATATTTGTTGCTCAAGATGCGCTCGGGCCCGACTAATACTTATATCATAGCGACGCTTTTCTCTTCCAATATCTCGTCAGCTTAGATAGCATATACTGGACTTGATTTGAATTCACTTGAAAGCTTCAAGCGCCGAGCTTAGAAAAATTTTACATTGGAATGCATGTAGGCGAGTTAAAGCTTAATATTTTTAAGACATGTAAAGTATTCCTAATTGACGGATGGGACATTTCGAGGGTAGACTATACATTAAGTGGACCAGGGGAGGGGTTGGCGGTGGTGGGAGGGGTTGGGGCGACTCCCCCTTTCTAAAAACACCACCCCAACCCGCAGGAGGCTTAAAGTTTGATTAGAATTTTATATTAAATTTACCAAAAAAATGCAAGAAAACGCAGTGAATTAAGCAAAAATGGTGCTACCAGACTTCAAATATGACAAATAGAACGACTCAATCTATTTTAATCGCGCCTTTTTTATCAGATTTTATATGTATGAAGTAAACGTAATTATTTTCTTTTTTTTAATGAAACAAATATAGTTATTTCGCGCGATTGTTTATTCCAAATTTTCAATTTTTTTTTAAATATACGTAAATTATTTAAAAGAATAAAAAGAGCCGTAGGCGAACATTTTTATAAAATATACGTAAGTTATTAAAAAAAAAGCGACGCAGGCGAAAATTTGGAATAAAAAATCGCGCAATTTTTTATTCCAAATTTTCTATTTTTTCGTAAAATAAATAAATGGAGTTGAATGAAAAAGTTCCATTTTCCTCGTTGGTACTATTTAAAAATTTTTCATTCGCTGGAACAATTTAAAGCATCTGGTAGCACCAAGCAAGCAGTGAATTAGATAAAATGGCTGTAAGCTTGTGTTCGCGGAAAGTAAACAAATAAATTATTAAATTTTACAATAATACGCAAATTTAAACAAATGAAAAGAGTTGATTGTGGTTTTATAAACATCATAAAGTGTACTTATGTATAAAATTCTTGTGAAAGTGTTCGTATGTAGATAAAAATGATAGTTATACCATGGTAATTGTAACAACTAATTACTGGTAAATTGTTAATAACAATGAAAAATTACTTACCGCTCTCGTTGGGGAACTTCCTTATAAGTGCAAAATTTCAAAGTTCAAATCCCTTTGGTTTACGAATAAAACCAATTGGTCCCTTAATGTATAGCCGACCCCATTTTGACTCGCCTTTGATAAAATTTTTAATATTTTCAATCTTTCTTTAACTACCTGATAACTTACGAAATTTTCAAATTGTATCACTTAAAATTACTATTTGTTTCATACGAAGCTGATTAAATACAAAACTTAGATCTCTAGCTTACAAAAAAAATTACAATTTTCTAAGAGTGACGTGTGGGTCTTCGAAATCACCCAGCCCATTTTGGTGTATCTTTTCAAAAATTGGCTGTAATATTTGTTTTGAAGAGAAACCAGGATCCAATTCGTATTTAAATTTAACTTTTATATTTTAAAAATTAAAATTATAGGCAAATTTTATCTTGTGAGGTGTGGGACAAATTTCAACTGGCTGCTTCCATATAAAGTATTCATATTAACTTTGATAAATAAAAAACTTAATAAAATAGGATTCATAGATCATTAGTTTGTCCGCATCAGTTTTTCACAGATGCAACCCCAATTTTTTAACCTCTGGGTGCCTTTTTGCCTGGATTGGCCCATGTTTTTAGGTAACATAGCCAGTGAACAGTATTATTTCATTTGGTTTCTAATCCAATTCTTATATTAATGTCCTAGTTAACGATTCAAACCGGCGGTGGGATTAGCGCTGCCAATCGTCATGTTTTCATGCGGAGACTCCCGGTTCCCGGATTGGAAAAATGGGGGGATCATTCAGAGATTCGACATCTCGGTTTTCACGGACGGATCCAAAATAGCTTGCGGAGTGTGAGCGGGAGTATTTGCGAATGTCCCGCCCACGTCCTTATGTATGAGGCGTTTCTGACTCGGCAAGTGTTTTTCAAGCTGAGATTTTCGTATCCGAGAGGTGTGCAAAGCGTTAATGGATATCAAAGGTAACGGTAACAAGGTAGCCATTTTCTCCGATAGCTAGGTGGCTCTTGGGGCACTCGGGTCAGAGACGATATCATCAGACCTGGTCGGGCAGTGTAGGGAGAGCGCCATGATTCTGGCGAGCCGGCATATCGGTTCCCTGATATGGGTGCCGGGGCATCGAAACATACAGGGTAACGAGATGGCAGATGAGCTGGCACGGCGTGGAGCAGTTCTTGATGTCTCAGGGAGCGAAGGATGTCCTTGCGCCCCTGGGACTCATCAAGGGTCGCATCTCCCAGCACTGGTTGGGATGAGGCCAACAATAGGTGGAATCGGTTGCGGACCTGTAGAGTTTCCAAAGAGCATGTGGCCACTATATAACGAAAAACGATCGGTAACAGTCCTTAAGATGAACAGAAGGGATATATCCAGAGTAGTTGCGGTGCTCACGAAGCATTGGACAATTGGGATACATGCGGCACGGATGGGACTGGAACACAATACCTCCTGTCGCAACTTAAGCTATTATACCGGATTTCAATGAAATTTAAATGCTCTCATACTTAATTTAAATATATATAAGACAAAAAATTTAATACTAGGCGCGATATAACTCCGAGAAGAATTTAGGCCAAGAGTCTCTTCCAATTAGCGTCGTGCTCCTTTAAATTTTTCCAGGAAACTTTTACTGAGTATATTTGCAATGCAGAAATACATTCAGAGTGTTGGTCAAATCCCTGCCAAGGGGCAACCACGTTAGAAACTCTTTTTTTAATTGAAAAAAAAACTTGTTTATAAATTTTTGATGGCCCGGGTACACCTTAAGCCTAGGCCCTTCGTTGTGGTAGTCGGGGAACGTTGCCAACACGCCACGGCGGCCGCCAAAATGAAGGGAAGAATGAGAAGGGTTTGAGAAGTCGTTTGGTCCCAAATTAAAACTAAATTGAGAATAATCTGATATGTTTTTCACACTTGACTATTTGACAAATCACCGAGATTATTTAATTTGGAAGGCTTGACCCCAACTAAGCCTTTGGAGAGAATTCCCATGATTATAACCAATCTAAACCAAGTACGTACACGTGCGACTCCTGATAGGAATAAGAATATTTGCAAGTGTGGCTATGGGGTTGCTACTTACCCGACCGTGGTAGACAGTCGGACTAGTCGAAAAACTGAAGATACGCGGTCATCTATAATAACCTCTTGACCATAATTACGACCAAACAACACATAACCTTTAATAGCTTCAGGCGTGGATCTACGAGGAGGCCATATGGGACAAAGTCGAGAAATTTTATTTTGAAATTTTACAGAACAAAAAGAAATATCCAAAGAAAAAAATTCAAATGTTCAATACTAAAGTATTTGAAAAATAAAAATTTTGTATGGAAAATCTTTAAGTCAAGGTGTGGAAATGAAAATATCTAGCATCAAATGCGGGCCATTTTTTTCTCAACGGAATATCATAGAGAGTAAAATTTTGTGTATGTGCTTTTCCTTGCGTGCAAAAATGCGCTCAAGAACAATTTTTTGCACGGTTTTTGCAAGAATTTTAAAAATAGAAATTTATTTCACAGAAATAAAAAATATGCTCTTAAAGAGTTTTTAATTACAAGCAAATTGGTGTTTGAATTATCGGTAAAAGTCTAGTTGAGCGGTCGACTGCTAATACGCTACCAAAAGTATCGAGAGAGGTGTCCAAAAGACGCGTATTGACCTCGAAAATAATAATGTGAAAAATAAAATCAATTCAGTAAAAAAACAATATAACATACATAATTTTTCAATACACATTGTCAGTTTTATTTCATATAAAATAAGATTTACTGGAGCACTTACATAAATGAAATGTTGGATTTCATTGTTTGATTTGCTTACATTAGCTTTTTCTAAATACGTACATTTTAAGAGCTTGAATCAGCCAAGTAAAACCTTCCGTGCTTTTTGGTCTGCGAATATGGAAATTACCGATTCAAAACTAATGCTGCGAGCAAAGCTGGACTCCAACACCAATGTTCCAAGGCTTGTCAAGCGATTTTGGCTCATAGTAGAACGTAAAAATTTTTCACGCAAGATAAAAGACTAAAAGAACGCTACCCTTCAGCCACACTGACTGGAAGTGTGCAAAATATTCTTAATGCTATGCAGATGTTCGAAATAATACTTCCATCTTCAAGTCATGAAATTTGTTCAGAAGTTGAAATTGTGGCAGCGAATCACATCCCAAATTTGCTAAGTGGATGGCTTTGAGATGAATGATTTCATCTAATAGATCCCTAGAAATATCGATACCATAAATCGTGCAGAATGCCGCTGCCTTTTCTCTGAGCTCTTCTTCCGTCAGATCCTGATACTTTCACAAAAAACTAAATTTAATCGCAATGTCAGTTTACGGCTTCGAAACGTCTTGTCATGTTACCAATCAAGCAGTCCAAAAGAACGTAAAAAACTTGCTGGTTGAATTGAGTTTCGGAATCACACTCAGGTGATTCGCCAGGTAATTCATCGAACTGGCGCTTTCTTATCTTCCTTCTTTTCTCTGCGAAGGTATTCCCAACTCCTATACTCCCTGCCAGAACCTACATTCTTGAAGTGTGATCGACCATTGATCCCTGACACTTCTTCAACTCAACAATCAGGCTACGTATATTTTCTGTTTCCACGTCCAGTGTGGCATTTCTAGCTTGCAGTACCAGATTTCGATGGTTGATTACGTCAACACTTTGCGCCAAATGGAGGCTAAGAGGATACACTCAAATTTCCCCATATATGCTTCAATACCTTCAAATCCGTTACTGTTTCTGAACTCAGATTCAAAAGCTTGTTTTATCGATTTTGGGAATGTGAGTTGCGAAAGGTTTCACACTATCCACACGAGCAGACATCGCGTTTGTGACATGCTGTGCAAGGTGCAATTAGTTTTTTCCTTGAGAATTTCCCATCTCTGAGGGCTTGCGCTAAAGATATACAATTTCTGCGTAATACCGAAAAATGTGATGACTTCTGCACAACATTCAGCAGCTTGCACTCCACACAAATTTAAACTATGACAAGCACAAGGTGCAAATATTTGCCAGGGAGCTATCTCTCAGGATATGACTCTGCGCTCCTTTGTAATGACCGCTCATATTACTGCCATTATCATACCCTTGCCCCGGCAGTCATCCAGTGGAATATTGGCCTTTTTTAGAGTGCTGCGAATCAGCTCAATGATAGCTTCTCCTGTTTTTGCGTACACATCGACAAACTCTAAGAAGCGTTTTTGGATTTTCCATTTTCCGGAGTCCCTGTCTAATAAAACATAACGCAATATAAAAACAGCCTGCTCAATATGCTCCGAATCAGGGGTCGCATCCACTATTACTGTGTAATACTTGACGGACTTTCTCTCGCCTTCTTACTTACTTACTTAATTGGCGCTTAACCGCCTAAAACGGTTATGGCCTTCCAACAAGGCGCGCCAGTCGTTCCTTCGCTCCGCCAACCGGCGCCAATTGGTCACACCAAGGGAGTTTAAATCGTTTTCCACCTGGTCCTTCCACGGAGTGGGGGCCGCCCTCTACCTCTGCTTCCATAGACGGGTTCCGATAGAACCACTTTCTTGGCCGGAGCATCATCTTTCATTCGCATAACATGGCCTAGCCAGCGCAGCCGCTGCGCTTTAATTCGCTGGCCTATGTTGATGTCTGCGTATAGCTCGTACAGCTCATCATTAAATCTTCTTCGGTACTCGCCATCGCCAACGCGTAGAGGTCCATAAATCTTTCGAAGAACTTTTCTCTCGAACACTCCCAAAGCCGCTTCATCTGCTGTTGTCATGGTCCATGCTTCTGCCCCATATAGCAGGACGGGTACGATAAGTGACTTGTAGAGTACGATTTTCGTTCGCCGAGAGAGGACTTTACTTTTCAATTGCCTACCTAGTCCAAAGTAGCATTTATTGGCAAGATTGATTCTTCGCTGGATTTCAGTGCTGATGTTGTTGCTAGTGTTGATGCTGGTTCCCAAATAAACGAAGTCTTTTACTATTTCAAAATTATGGCTGCCAACAGTAGCGTGGTTGCCAAGGCGCATATGCGCTGACTCTTTGGTCGATGACAGCAGGTACTTCGTTTTGTCCTCATTCACCATCAAACCCATCTCCCCCATCAAACCAATTACTTGACTTGCACAGATTTCTATGATCTCATTTCGTATTCCATCAGAGACAAATAATGTGCTTGGAGACGATTCTTTTTCGTTTGAGATTCCCTCACCTTCTCCAAATGTTCATGCAATAGGGGGTCATAATTGCTGATCAGTTCCAAAATACTCCAGCGAGCTGCTTCATTTTTAAGGGTTTCCGCTAAGAGAAAATCAACTGAACTTGCATTTGGAATTCTCATTTCATATTGGCGCCACTCTATATAGCAAGTTTTATGATTTTGACTATTTTCATGTTCAGGAATTTTGTCGTGTGACCTCTTCCAACCTTTTTCTTTAGAATAACGTGAAGATTTTGTCAAAACTGATCGGGTATTTTCGGAAATTTTGCTGAAAAGCCGGCATGGAAAACAAAAAAGCGCTTCTTTTGGTGCACTCCAAACGAGCCAATCACGCTTTACTTTTTCTCCGTTTTTTTAGAATAGTATGGAGTGTGATTTGAAGGAAATGGCGACCACTTAAGTCGTTGGGAAGTCGAAATAAAATGTGATTTTAAGTTAGTTGAAGCATTTTTGACAGATAGTGCTTATAAAATTGTTTCAAATACATTTATCTAACTTAAAAGCATCCCTCTCTGCGCCCTGAGAGTATTTAAAAACAGAATACATACATACCTTCGAAAATACTTTGAAATCGAAAGCTTACATTTTGGTATTATTAAGCGCTCTACGCAGATCAAAATCCATTCAAGAAAAATTTTGTATTTTTTGAGCAAGAAAATAGCAGTAGGCACAAAATTTTGGCATTTCACGATGCATGGCAATTCATACATGAATACCGCTTTTATAAAAATAAAACAAAATTTATGAAACTTTTTGATACCATATACCCCCCACAACCAAACTCACGATCCGCCACTGAATAGCTTTCAAAATAAAAGTGGCCTACTTTCATCTAGAAATTTTTTTTGGTAAATCAATGTTTCGAACCGAGACGTCTGCAAAACTTTTCCCTACATTTTCAAAAGTTTATCTAAATTTTTTGTAGCTCTTAAAGATAGTAGTGAGGACTGGAAGCGCCCTTTGGCGTGGGAAAGAGCGAATATTTTTTAGCTTCTGGCCAGCATTGATGCTAGTTGTTAAAGCGGTGGTACGAGGGTTTTAACTACTTACCAATATACTTTGAAAGGGCGGAGGTGTACCTAAACGCAACGGTAAATTGCCCATAGGGCGTAAACAGCAAGGATCCACAAATTTTCTAAAGAAATCGCGCCCACGACGAGTATAAGAGATTTGCCCAGGGATCTCTATGGACAAGAGAGTGACCATTTCAGGTTCATTTATTTTTTTCGGCACATGCAGCAGCACTCTCTAGGTTTGGGGTTAGGTACGACGACTCCTTCTAGTAAATGAATAAGAGGCAGTTCCGCGGCAAGGAACGAACGCTCTTTTCAATAACACGGTCACATTGCATTACAGTAGTTGTCAAAATTTAACTTCAAAACGGTATTGTCACATTGAACTAACCTAAAATAGCTGATCATGAAAGGGAAATTATTCTCATAATAAATGGCACGTTTGCTTATTCAAATAGGGCGTGAATTGTATTTTTTGGCAATTAAGAAAATTTCTATTGGAATGCATAGTCCCCGTGGTAGCAAAAGGATTAAGTGCAAATTACTCTATAAAGGCACAATATGTTCAAATAGAATAAACCACTGTGCGACATCCCAGTACGGTTAGAAATAACTGTATGGTTTTTCAAATCGATTAGACAAAGTTTAAACTTGATTTTCAACGAAGTTATGCGATATTTATGTTTGTTCGACAATCGCTTTAAGAACCAATTAGGCAATTCACCAGGCCTCCAATTCGCTTTATGTGCTAAAATTGTATATTGGAAACCATGAAAACAACTAAAAACTCAAGGCTTTACAATGCAAACGTTATAAAACGTGTATTTAATTTAATATTAAATTCAAAAATCAATTGAAAATTTGCACCCAAGCACGATTTATGCCGAAAAAGTGAATGGAATTCGCTGTAGTTCACTTTCATCATCAGCCCTGCCAATCTAGCAGCCCCTCAACTGCCTCCATAACATCAACTGTGACTTTTAAACTTAAATTCTTAAAAATACTTCAAGTGCTTGCACGCATTCGTGAAATTTGCAAAGATTTAGTCGATATTTTGCTTTTGGCCACTTTTTTTTTGTTCTAATCCAATGCGACTGGGGCTAAGCACAAAATCGATGCAAACTTTGAGAGCCACTGTGGCGTTGGCATCGGCCCCATAACGAAAACAAACAAAAAATAGAGATTTGTATAAGGAACGAGTACAGCGAATCGGTGCATAAAAGTATAATAACAACAGCGCTAACGAATGGCGACTACACGAAGGGGAAAATGAACCGGTTCATGGAGCACACTTTTTGTTTTAACTTTTTGAGAGTGTGTGAGTTGGTGTGTGTATGTGTATGGATGTGTTTTGTGTGGTTGAGTTGTTGTTGCCAGCGTACACATTGATGGGTTTCAAAGCTAAAACCACGCCTGCGATGGAGCAAATACATGAAAGACAAGGTACAGCTACTTTTATTTGTATATGGGGGAATGTGTGCGCGCTCACATTTGTTGGAGTACACTTTGAAATACAGAAAGAAGAGCATTATTTTCTAAAGAGAGAGCGCGTGAGTGCATTTTTTTAGACACGAGAGCGTAGCAATTTTTTGTTTTTGCTCGCGCTGAGAGCAGCACGATTCGTAGATAGAGCAACAACAACAATTCTTAAATGGTAATTGAATAGGTGCAGATATTATTTGTGGATGTAGGGTAGCAGGGGGCGCAGCACACACACACCAATTTTTTGCTGTATGCTGACTGCATTCGGGGCCACAGAAGGAACAAATTGTTAGGTTTTGCAAGTTTTCTTTTTATTTATTTATTTTTTCGTATTATATTCTTCAATTGAAGCCCCCTCCATACACATGCGCATAGCAATTGTTACATTTCTTTGGTATTTTTTTTTCGTGTGGTATATTGCAAGAAAAATTGTGCGCCCGCTCTCAGTGCAAGCGCAAAGTAATGATGGAACTCGCGCAGTGGCTCCGCCCATAACGACGTTGCATTGGTGCTGCCAAGCGCACATTTCTACTACACACAAAGCGAATTTATTTATTTTTCTTAAGTTTGCATTCTTTTTTTGCTATTTCTTCTTTTATAAGTGTCATTTTATTGTTGCTGTTTTGGCAGTAAATGCAATAAAATTCAAAAGGTGTTTATTATTTATTATATGTTGGTGATTTTCTTCTGCATTACAACACCACTACATATACACATACACACATACATACGCATGGGTATAAAAAGCTTGTTTAACATTTGGACGCACGCCATGCTTGTCAAGTTCCCGCACACACATACATATATTCTTATTCCCCCCATCTTTCAGCTTATGTCAGCATTTTGTTATCTGCTACTACTTGCTGTTGTTGTAGTAGTTGTTATACAACACTAGTACATGTTCGCTACGCCGCTGGGTGGCATGGCTGACTGATAAGACGCCCATTCATGTGTTAGTGGGTGTTGTCGTGTTTGTGCGTGTGTGTGTATGTAAGTGTAAGTGCATGGCGGCGCGGTTTTGTGGCTCTTAAAGGATTTTTCAACTTCTTTTACTTAATTTTTCTTTTATCTTTTTTTGGTTTCCGTTTCAAGCTGATTTGTTTATTTTTCTTTTACAACGTCTGCAATTTTTATGCTTTTCTCGTTTATTTTAGATTTTTTTTCTTATTTTCATAGTTTTTTCGTTGTCGCTCGTTTAGTGCGAATTTTATTTTGCGCAATGGAAAAATGCAGGAAATTGAAAGTCATTTCGTTATTTACAATTTTATCATTTCTACTTATTTGCCGTTGCTGCGTATTTATCGTGCAAAAGTGTTGTATTTGTTAGTGCTAATGTTATTGGGTTTGTTGTCGTTGCTTTTACTGTTTTTGTTGTTCCTCTTGTAAGCGTACATTTTTTACTACGTTTCCTGCACATTTAGGTACGCAGCTTATTTTTGTTGGCTATCATTTCTGTTTTGTCATTATTGGAATTATTGTTGTTTTTTCGCTTGCACAGTAACTCTTTTGCTTAAAATTAGATTTTTATACTTTTCTAGGAAATTAATGTTGGATATATTAAATAATTTTATACTCAGTTGAGCAGAGCTCACAGAGTATATTAACTTTGATTGGATAACGGTTGGTTGTACAGGTATAAAGGAATCCAGATAGATATAGACTTCCATATATCAAAATCATCAGGATCGAAAAAAAATTTGATTGAGCCATGTCCGTTCGTCCGTCCGTCCGTCCGTCCGTTAACACGATAACTTGAGTAAATTTTGAGGTATCTTGATGAAATTTGGTATGTAGGTTCCTGAGCACTCATCTCAGATTGCTAGTTAAAATGAACGATATCGGACTATAACCACGCCCACTTTTTCGATACCGAAAAAGTGCAATAATTCATTACCAAAGACAGATAAAGCGATGAAACTTGGTAGGTGAGTTGAACTTATGACGAAGAATATAAAATTAGTAAAATTTTGGACAATGGGTGTGGCACCGCCCACTTTTAAAAGAAGGTAATTTAAAATTTTGCAAGCTGTAATTTGGCAGTCGTTGAAGATATCATGATTAAATTTGGCAGGAACGTTACTCCTATTACTATATGTACGCTTAATAAAAATTAGCAAAATCGAGAAGGACCATGCCCACTTTAAAAAAAATTTTTTTTAAGTAAAATTTTAACAAAAAATCTTTACAGTATATAAGTAAATTATGTCAACATTCAACTCTAGTAATGATATGGTGCAACAAAATATAGAAATTTCAAAATGGGCGTGGCTCCGCCCTTTTTCATTTAGTTTGTCTAGGATACTTTTAATGCCATAAGTCGAACAAAAATTTCCCACTCCTTTTGAAATTTGGTAGGGGCATAGATTTTATGACGCTAACTGTCTTCTGTGAAAATGGGCGAAACCGGTTGAAGCCACGCCCAGTTTTTATACACAGTCATCCGTCTGTCCTTCCGCATGGCCGTTATCACGATAACTTGAGCAAAAATCGACATATCTTTACTGAACTTAGTTCACGTACTTATCTGAACTCACTTTATCTTGGTATAAAAAATGAACGAAATACGACTTTGACCACGTCCACTTTTTGGATATCGAAAATTACGAAAAATTAAAAAAATGCCATAATTCTATACGAAAAAAGGGATGAAGCATGGTAATTGGATTGGTATATTGACGCGAAATATAACTTTAGAAAAAACTTTTTAAAATGGTTGAGACACCTACCATATTAAGTAGAAGAAAATGAAAAAGTTCTGCAGGGCGAAATAAAACACCCTTGAAATCTTGGCAGGTATTACATATATAAATAAATTAGCGGTATCCAACAGATGATGTTCTGGGTCACCTGGTCCACATTTTGGTCAATATATACGACTTCACATATACAACTACCACCACTCCCTTTTAAAACTCTCATTAATACCTTTAATTTGATACCCATACTGTAAAAACAATTTCTAGGTTCACCCCTGGTCCACCTTTATGGAGATATCTCGAAACGGCGTCCACCTATGGAACTAAGGATTACTCCCTTTTAAAATACTCATTAACACCTTTCATTTGATACCCATATTGTACAAACACATTCTAGAGTCACCCCTGGTCCACCTTTATGGCGATATCTCGAAACGGCGTCCACCTATGGAACTAAGGATCACTCCCTTTTAAAATACTCATTAACACCTTTCTTTTGATACCCATATTGTACAAACAAATTCTAGGGTCACCCTGGTCCACCTTTATGGAGATATCTCGAAACGGCGTCCACCTATGGAATTAAGGATTACTCCCTTTTAAAATACTCATTAACACCTTTCATTTGATACCCATATTTTACAAACGCATTCTAGAGTCACCCCTGGTCCACCTTTATGGCGATATCTCGAAACGGCGTCCACCTATGGAACTAAGGATCACTCCCTTTTAAAATACTCATTAACACCTTTCTTTTGATACCCATATGTACAAACAAATTCTAGGGTCACCCCTGGTCCACCTTTATGGCGATATCTCGAAACGGCGTCCACCTATGGAACTAAGGATTACTCCCTTTTAAAATACTCATTAACACCTTTCATTTGATACCCATATCGTACAAACGCATTCTAGAGTCAACCCTGATCCACCTTTATGGCTATATCCCTAAATGGCGTCCACCTATAGAACTATGGCCCACTCCCTCATAAAATACTCTTTAATGCCTTTCATTTGATACACATGTCATACAAACACATTCCACGGGTTTCCCTAGGTTCATTTTCCTACATGGTTATTTTCCCTTATGTTGTCACCATAGCTCTCAACTGAGTATGTAATGTTCGGTTACACCCGAACTTAACCTTCCTTACTTGTTTAATTTTATTTAACGACTAGTGAGGGGCATATCAGGGCTTTTAATTCAAAATGTAGGTGATAACTTTTTAAATGATACATAAAACTATAGAGGTGAGGACAGATTTGCATAGATCTTATGAGCAAGCCTGTAAAAAATAAGTGGCGATGGAAACGCGCTTGGCTGTTGCTGTAAAAATCATAGCAATTGAATTCTGGGATTTTCTTGATTTTTATAGCTGAAAATATCGAATACATTTTGATAGTTTTTCTGTACTGTTTATATGTCTCTGCGTGGCAATCTTCTGAAATTTCAAATCTTTTTTTTCACATTCTAATAAAATTGCGACCCCGAAGCGAAAGGACACTTCCCCGAAAATTTTGAGGAGTGTTATCGATGTTGCTGGTCCTTTTCCAGATATAGATCCGGTACTTTCCGGTAACAAACACCATTAAGGTACAAAGACCCGAATGATTTAATATGCCCACATGGAATCTTCTATGCCAGACCACCCTCCCCATTTCCATGAGGAACTGAGGGTTTGCCAGAGCCTCGATTGCTAAATAAGCAGTAATCGCCACGGGTAGGTGAAGCTGACATTTGACTTGGAGAAGCTATAAATTGTGCTGGCAATCCCTTGAATCATTTAGGTATTTCAGTCATACCCCTCCGCGGGCTTATTCTAAACCCCCTAACCATAAATTCTGAGCAATGCTCACATAAACTTTTTTTTCGGTTGAGACTGTAGATTTTTCCGCTTGACTTAAGTAGGATATAAAACAAATCGCTGGGCACTACCACCGATTAAGTCGTAGTGTTACCGAAAAAACCGGATTTTCGAGAAGTTACCCCTTCCCCAACTCAAAAAATCAATAATGTTAGGCTAAGGCAAAGAATTGATTGACAGTGCGCCAAGGCAATTTTGAGTTTCTATCAAGCCTTATCTGGCTGAGTAGCGGAACTAGTTAATACTTTATGAAGTATACAGAGTGTAGGTACTGAGCTGGGCAGCTCGTAAGCTTTCATTACTTCAGAATTTCAGATTTTGGCTTTGAACCCTATTGATCTATGTGCGACATAGACAAAAAAAAAGTGTTTGCATTCGATAACTATCTAATAAAACTTGATTCGAGCACACTTTCAAACCACTGTACCATTTTCTACTTAACGTTGTGCCGCCATTGCTGTTGCAATACAAAAATTCTCTTAGTTTTATTGTAATTCAACAATTTCTGCTATTTTTGCTACTGTGGTGGCAGTAAATTCCATTGCTACTATGACTGCTGCTTGTATTGTTGTTGTTTATTTTACATGTAGTTTCATCTACTTATTTACGTTACGACATTTGTTACATTATGTACTTACAAAACTCCTTTATACTCGTTTATAGCTACCAACCAGCAAGCATTTACCTCCGCCGCGCATACCTTCAACGCTCCCTATTCTTCAACCAGAAAGTGGAAAAAATAACGAATTGTAACACTGCCCACCGCCCAATGACGTCCTTTGCCCACCGTTCGTTCCAACGTTTCAACTCATTTTTATAGC
Source organism: Eurosta solidaginis (assembly GCA_029619165.1). Classification (NCBI taxonomy): domain Eukaryota; kingdom Metazoa; phylum Arthropoda; class Insecta; order Diptera; family Tephritidae; genus Eurosta; species Eurosta solidaginis. Next base: position 58,368 of record JARSSU010033007.1, on the reverse strand, counting down.
AGCATCTGTGGCCAATGTTGCAGCAGTTACTTTGTTATTGCTGTTATTTTGTTGTATATTTAAAGTCATTGTTATTGTTATTGTACTTTTTGCTCTACAGCAATTTCGTTGTTGTTATGTATTTACGTAGTTAAGTGTTTATCTTCTATTATATTTTTTTCAGTTTCTTTTACTATCTTTGTATATTTTTTATGCTGCTGTAGTAGCAATTTTTGTTGTTGTACGGTTGCAATTTTCTTGCTCTGACTGTGATGTTGGCATCGGATTTTTGTGTTCAAATGTAATTGCAAATACGAGTTGTATTTTTAGTTAATTTTTCTTTTACTAGATGACCATGTGCATATGAGTTTCAGTACATAGTAGAGATGTATGTACATTATTTCAGTTTTTGTGGATCCGGGATGTTTTGGATTTCATATAACAAATCTGGGATCTCTGAATTAGGACTGGAATTTGGTATTTGCCTACAAAACGAGTCTTTTCCACCACCACCTGAAATACATAGTTCGAAAAGGATAGTGTAACCGAATATGAAGACAAAGAACTGAATATATTCCAGCGAAGACTTTGGCGCTTATTCCAAAATGAGTTCAAGGTTAACCTTACAAATTAATTGGTTGTCAAAAACCGCAATGTTCAGAAAACGCAAAAAACTATACAAATAAAAAAATGTTGGTGTCCCCAAGAATGAAAAAAATAATATTTTAAAAATAGAGTTTAAATTATAGTATTAATAAGCAAAAAATTAGATGTTGCTTCGGCCGAGACTTGAACTCAGGAGTACGTTGGGAAAGGGCGATCACGCTACCACCACACCACTGCGGCTTGCTGTTCACATCTGCCTTTACTCAAAACATCGAGCGAAAGCGTTGACTCCAAAATTAGTTTTAATTTCACTCCGAAAATGTAATACTGTTTTCCCACAGAAACTTATGATCTCATTTCACCTTCTAATGAAAGAGTAAATTTTTTGCTTTCACACAGAAGTAACTGCTCGATTAGTATGAAGGATGAAATGTCAAGCGAATAAAATGACAATGCTATATGACAGACAATCATGGCGGAACGATACAAGGTGGCAGCATGGTGACATACTACTACATACATAAATAAGAATTCCATGTATTTTGTTTTATAAATTCGATGGACAAATGTCAAAATCGTACTGCGCCGGAAGTTGGTGTATCAAATCAAATAAAAAAGGTTATAATCAGCTGTTCGATGCGGCTCACCTTGTATCGTTCCGCAATGCAGAAAATGACATTTACTTTGACAAATGACATTTTTAAGCACTGACCACATCAAAAACTAAGAAACTGAACGCTCCCAACAGAGTTGCATTGTGCTTTTGACTTCATTAGGCATTCGATTAGCTACTAATGAAATAATTATAGATTCGAATTTTGTAGGGAAGATTGAGCTCAATAAGCGTCTTAATGTAGAAAACTGCCTTTATTTATTCAATAAGCCGTCTGTGTGAAAACAGTATAATACTGTTAGATTACACCAAACTTTATCACATTGCGCTGCTTTGGTGCTAAATTTGAAAGGACACCAAAATGAGTTTTGATATTACTCCGAAAATAATTTTTTTTATATATACATATATGCCAATTAAATTTTTATTTTTAAAACGTCTTTTCTCGTTGATACTGGATATGCTAGAAAATCAAGTAGACAGTTCAGTTCGGTAGTTATTGAATTGGAAAGACCGGGGGTACTCATAACTTCGATAATTAAGATTTCTGAGCTAACAATCTATTGGTCTATGCGGGCGATAATTATTGTGTTGTTTACTCGTGCTCTCAAAATCATCGTGTTAATCTAAGTTATTGGACTAACGAGAACAAAGCTCATACGAGGCAAGAATGGTTGAAAACTATGCTCCAAAGTTTCATTTTGTCCACGCAATGGTTTTTGAATCTTCAGATTCAGTTCCGATGCACTTTTAAAGTGAACCATTTTAGAGAGCAAAAAAATTTGCTAGTATTAATGAAGAAAAAAGCCTTTGCACAAGAACTCGTCAAAATATCCAAAGACAACTTTTATGCGTACTGCAATCTATTTTACTTATAGTCATAGTCGATGCAAAATCGTTACATTTAGCTAATAAATTAACTGTACAGTTTTTTTTATATCCAGGGACTTTTGCAATTGTAAAATAAAGAATTGTTTCAGACAAAAGCAAATAAATAAATAATTACAAGGCGCGATAACCTCCGAAGAGAGCTTAGGCCAAGCTTCTCTTCCAATTTGGGTAGTGCTCCTTTTTATTTTTCCTAAAAAGTTAGCGGAACAGGGCCTACGTGTTTTACGCCGACTCCTAATGACACCTGAAAGCAGATTAGTTTTTTTATGGCAAAAATGCACTTCTAATTTAAAAACTTGCATCTAAATTTTTTAAGTTGCTTTATCTGGGGCTCAAACTTAGGATCGTGTAACCGCGTATGCATTGTCGGAATTTTTAAAATTTTCTGTTTTTTAAATAGTTTGGACTGGAACATTTTACACTGTTGCAAAAAAAAAGAATATATTTTTCATAGCAAAAATGTTTCTCCTAGACTAATTTTATGAAAATTCGTGTAAAACGGATTCAAAAACATAAGTCATGGCTTAGAAAAAATTCTGCTATTTTAGTTATGTAAAAATTTTAAAATATTGATTTTATTTGCTAAATACACATTTTTTTTATTTTTTTTAATTCAATCCCGCGATTGTTAAAATAATTCGGTGTTGAATGCTCTAATAAATATGTACAGCAGCGAACATGAAAATAGAAGTTGCAATTTTTATAAAACTTCGTCAATTAGATTTTTGTTTTTTATGAAGCTTTGTAAATCAACCTCATCAGCATTTTCGAAATAAGTCAAAAAAAAGTGTTCTTAAATTTCGAGCATTTTATTTTGAGTTCACTAAGTTTTCTTTCGAGCTGGCAGTTTTGTAGCCCAATCAATTTTAATCTATTTTTTATTTATTTTATTTATTTATTAACATTTTTCTTAATGCATAATTTAAATAAATTACAATATTGAAAGAGCACATTCTATTGCTATATAGCATAAGAAAGTACATGGCATTTTTTATATTAAATTTTAAAATAGTATTAAATGCCAGTTCACATAGTAAAATTCTTTTTCAGTGTGGGGTCTATAGTTTTTAATAATATTATAGAATAAACTCATAATAATTACGATAATTAGTTAAGATTACGATAGAGAGACAATTGATAATTCGTTAATTAGTTAAGGTTCCGATAGAGAAACAGTTGATATAGTTACAAAAGTTAGATATGGCTTACAACAACGTCCTCAGCAAGGCTTCTAGATCGTAGTGGCTAAAACTAATCAGATACATTTTTATTTTCTTTTGAAATAGATTAAGATTTCTTATAACCTGTACAGAAGCAGGGAGAGAGTTGAACATTTTGCGCGACGTGTATGTATAAAAGCTTCTGAAGTGAGATGTCCTAGCATGCGGTATTTGTACCGATGGAAGCAGATTGCTCCTAAGGTTGTAGAATTCAGAAGGATAACTTTCTAAGTACCCCGATCTAATAAAGAACGTTTTTAGGACTTTAAATAAATTAAGATGATGACATGGTAGTATATCTAGTCTCCTAAAAGATATCACACCGTGAGACCTGTAGTTTGCGCCACATATGCGTCTTATAATTCCCTTTTGGAGTGTTACAATGGGTGACAACTTACTAGCCGAGGCGCCACCCCAGCAAATAATCCCATATTCAAGTTTCAATTGGACTAGACCATAGTAAACAGCTTTTAGAGTGGACATAGTGCAACACTTTTTGAGACGATAGAAATGACGGGTAGTGTACAGAAAGTAATGTTTTAGTTTCTGAATGTGTGCAGACCAATTTAAATGATTATCGATTATAATACCTAGGTATTTGAAATTTTCAACAACATCAATCCTAAAGCAGTTATCACTGCATTTAACGTTGGTTGCGAATGAACTTTTCGTGGCATTCAAAGTGTACGCCATATGATGCATGTTAAAACGTGCGCATTCTGCTGAATGCAAAAAAAGATCACAAGCCTCAAATTCTTTGGGGGCAAGGCAAAAATACATCAACTTCGTTTTATTACTAACTAGTAGCTTGTGTAAAGCAAACCAAGTCCTCAGCATATGTACATCGTGGCTGATATCACATATTAGTTCGAAGTAGCTCGTTGTACTATACGCAATGGCAAGATCTCCAAAGGCAGTCGTTTTTGCCCTTCAATGGAATTGAAAAAATTGAATTAATATAAATGAGGAACAGTACCGGGCCAAGGACAGAGCCTTGGGGTACGCCCAGATTAACTTGCTGCAGGCTACTGTAGTAACTACCCACTTTAACTTTTTGTATTCTATGTAAACCACTTGTACATAAAGCCAGGAAAACCTGCACGATGTATTTTTGCCAGAATTATATTCCTGTCTACCATATCAAAAGCTTTTGTTATGTCGACGAAATAAACCAGCACAGTTACTTTTACTATCTAGAGCTTTTGTACACCTTTGAGCAGAAATCTAGCAGAGCGTCCTCTGTTGAGAGTCTGGATCGAAATCCGAATTGCATGGGGCTGAAAAAGTTCGATTTATCTAGAAAGTTCACAACTCTATTTTTAACCGCCTTTTCAAATAATTTGGAAATCGATGGGAGTAGAGATATGGGCCTGTAGTTACGTGCGTCCCTCTTATCCCCTTTTTTGAAGATCGGGATTACAATGGCACATTTAAGATCATCAGGAAAAACACCCTCAGTTATACTTTTATTGAATAAATGTTTCAGTATATCTACTATATTGAGCGATAGTTTTTTTAATAAACTATTTGAAATACCGTCATCGCCGCAAGAGCTAGAGTTGGTCAATGTTTTTATAATTTCAGCGATTTCGAAGCTGGATATGGGGTTTAAAGAAGAAACTATTAGTTGCAACTTGGCATAAGGGTAGATTGGCTGCAAACTGACAATCACAAAGGGTTGAACTTGAATTACCAATCGAGGTAAAGTATGTATTAAATTTGTTAGCAACTTCTTCTGGGTCTGTAGTCAGCTGAATTCAGCACGTAGGGTAACTGGCACGTGGCTCCCTACACTGTCGCGGTTTAGGAAACTGTGGACAACGCCCCATTCTTTTCTGGTATTGCCCAAAGCTGAGTTAAACTTGTTTTTAAAAAAGTAATCGCGCGTGGTGTGTATTGCTTTATTGGACTGATTGCTAATTTTATTGTAGCGAGAGCGAAGCTTCCTACAATTGGGATGCTTAGCACATTTTTTGCCTAACTTATTTTTGAACTTTATTTTCCTTAATAGATCTCGGGTAATCCAAGGTTTAAGTCGCAGAACTTGTTTACGCTGACTCACATAAGAGTGCAGTTATTGACATGCACTTTTAAAGTGTTTAAAAATATACCATAAGCTGCCGATACGTTACTTTCCGCGTACACGTCTGACCAATTTTCGAGAAGAAGCTTGTTATTCAGCATCGTAAAGTTTACCTTACAAATCGATTTACGAGCGCGGTTGATATTTGGTTTGCCTGATGTAATACCAGTTAGCTGTATACCAGTCATCGTGTGATCGGTTACTTGCAAGTCCACACAAAACACAAGTTATAAATCTCTAAAAGTTCGTATTGATTTTGAACATTTTTTCCGAAGGGTGTTTAAGATTGGGAGGTGAAGATTTTTTCACCTGTAGATAAAATGTTCAAAATTTTAGTAAAATATTGTCGATTTTTCTTAAACTTCTTTGAGATTGATTTATGTACATGGCTTCAAATACAAAATTCACGTAAGCTTTTTCTTAAATTAACGTTCTGAGGTAAGTTTTCAAAGATTCAGTTATAAAATTTATGAAAGTTTTTTTCAGTTCTCGAAAATTGAGAGAAAGAAATACTAAATTGAAGAAATTTGCTGAAAACTGTTACTGCCATTTTTGTGTTCGCTGCTGTATGTATGTACATTGTTGTAGTATGAGAATGTTGTTTGTTTTTTACTGACATTAAAAAACAGAACGGAAGTTAATGTCGGTTTTGTATTTCAAAATTGACATTAAAAAATGTTGAAATGAGCAAATTTTAAATTAGATTCTTTTCACAATCTTCAGTCCACCAACATTTCTAAAGTGGAAAGGATTCTTTCTGCATTGAACTTATTGAAAGACTTTGACTCAGATGTATAACCACGATTACTTTCATAACAACGAAAAACCCCCAGAATTTTAGTCTAAATTAAATAAGCATTCAAACGAAGCTCACAGTTCTTAATTAGCTCGCTCTCTCTCTCCCACTGCTCCCAATATATACAGCAAAACACGAAAGCAAAACTTAGACTAACAGCCTAACTCTATTTTGTGTCTATTGACCAGTGATGCCAAAACGTGGGATTTGCTCCCATTCGTGAGACTTTTTAACCAAAAATGAGCCAAAAGGGTAAAAAGGATTTCCGCATGCTAACAGAACAAACAGTAGGAATTTTCAAACACAAATACTTTTTATTTGCTCAGTTTAACAAAAATCTGTGTATTAACGGCGTTTTCTTTTCTGGAAAAAATGTTACGCTAGTGTTGCACTCTTAAATGTTAACTCTGGAGCTAGGTTACCTGGGCTATGCAAAATGACTCTTTTTGAAGGTAATGATACGCCTTTTGCTACTCAGTGGAAACTATTTTGTGGGAGGACCCCACAAGCTCACGGGAGAGCTGAGAAGAATCCAGCGGGCGGCACTATTTTCAGAAAAGAAAACGGCATAAGTATTTCGTATTAATCCATTCCACCATTTCATAGCTATTGTGATTTAAAAAATGAGTTTCGATTACGGCATGTCTTTGTAGGACTAACTTAAGGCCCCGGGGAATATCACATCCTTGCCCTTACACAGGTGCGTCCTGCCCGACATCGCAGACTTTATGGTATTTATCTCAACATCCCCCACATTGTAAACTAAATGTGTTCAGAAATATCTAATGAAGAGTCTTGATAATTGGCATGGTAATTGCGCCATGAGAAAGTGCTTGTCGAACTGGTTATCTGGCCCCTGCTAGAGCAACAGGGAATATAATATGGAGTTAGAAAAATTGTGCGAACACACCCTTAATGCTTATAAAATGATATAAATAGTTTTTTTTTACATATACATATGTAGAATGTAATGAACATTTTATGTTTAAGGAAAATTTTGCTTGGTGGAACACGGTGAGGAATTTTCCCACATAAATAAGTGCAAAGTTGGATACAATTTCGCTAGATTTTTTTTCTCAATTCAATTGCATCACTGCTACTGACAACTGTGCAAGTAGTAACGAGCCAAATTTAGGTGGTTATTTTCAGGAGTTAAACAAAAACCGAAATAAATTGGTTGCTCTTTTTCATGACGGAAATAAGTGCTACACTTGTAGCTACATTTGAAAATTACAACAACAAAACTATGCACATTTCACAAAATTTCTAAAAATAAATTCTATCCAAATTCAAACAGCTGTAAAAGCTAATAACATCTTAACGCTTTGCTTAGTTATTATAACTTTAAACTAAAAACAAGTAAGGAAGGCTAAGTTCGGGTGTAATCGAACATTACATACTCAGCTGAGAGGCAAAATAAGGGAAAATCAGCATGTAGGAAAATGAACATAGGGTAAAGGTGTTAATAAGTATTTTAAAAGGGAGTGGGCCTTAGTTCTATAGGTGGAAGCCTTTTCGAGATATCGCATAAAGGCGGACCAGGGGATGACTCTATAATGTGTTTGTACGATATGGGTATCAAATAAAAGGTATTAATGAGGGTTTTAAAAGGGAGTGGCCTTTAGTTGTATATGTGAAAGCCTTTTCGAGATATCGATCAAAATGTGGATAAGGGTGACCCAGAACATCATCTGTCGGGTACAGCTATTTTTATTTATTTATGTAATACCAGGAACAGTATTCCATGATTCCAAGGGCTTTTGATTTCGTCCTGCAGAACTTTTTCATTTTATTCTACTTAATATGGTGGGTGTCACACCCATTTTACAAAGTTTTTTCCAAAGTTATATTTTGCGTCAAAAAACCAATCCAGTTACCATGTTTCATCGCTTTTTTCGTATTTGGTATAGAATTATGGCATTTTTTACATTTTTCGAAATTTTCGATATCGAAAAAGTGGGCGTGGTCATAGTCGGATTTCGCCCATTTTTAATACCAAGATAAAGTGAGCTCAGGTAAGTTCGTCAACTAAGTTTAGTAAAGATATTTGAAGTTTTGCTCAAGTTATCGTGTTAACGGCCAAGAGGAAGGACAGACGGTCGACTGTGTAAAAAAACTGGGCGTGGCTTTAACCGATTTCGCCCATTTTCACAGAAAATAGTTACCGGCATAAAAGCTATGCCCTTACCAAATTTCACAAGGATTGGTACATTTTTGTTCGACTTATGGCACGAAAAGCATTCTAGACAAATTAAATGAAAAAGGGCGGAGCCACGCCCATTTTGAAATTTTTTTTTATTTTTGAATTTTGTTGCACCATATCATTACTGGAGTTGAATGTTGACATAATTTACTTATATACTGTAAAGATATTTAATTTTTTGTTAAAATTTGACTTTAAAAATTTTTTTTTATAAAGTGGGCGTGTTCGTCTTTCGATTTTGCTAATTTTTATTTAGACACATATAGTAATAGGATAATGTTCCCGCCAAATTTCATCATGATATTTTCAACGACTGCCAAATTACAGCTTGCAAAACTTTTAAATTACCTTCTTTTAAAAGGGGGCGGTGCCACGCCCATTGCACAAAATTTGACTAATTTTCTATTCTGCGTCATAGGTCAACCCACCTACCAAGCTTCATCGCTTGAGCAGTCTTTGGTAATGAATTATCGCACTTTTTCGGTTTTACGAAATTTTCGATATCGTGGGCGTGGTTATGCTCCGATTGCGTTCATTTTAAATCGCGATGTGTGCCCAGGAACTTACATACCAAATTTCATTAAGATACCTCAAAATTTACCCGAGTTAACGTGTTTACGAACGGACGGACGGACGGACAGACATGGCTAAATGAATTTCTTTTTCGCCCCAGATCATTTTGATATATAGAAGTCTATATCTATCTCGATTAGTTTATGCCCTTACGGATTACCGTTGTGCGAACAAAATAATATACTCGGTGAACTCTGCTCAGCTGAGTATAATAACAACAACAAAATAACAATGAGCACACAAACACAAAAAACGCGGCCATTTTTAAATGCAACATTTAAATCTAATTAACAGAAATTCATTAGTGTTAAGCACACAAGTTAAATGTGTTTGTACGACAAAAAGGCCGCTCCAACGTGCCATCGGCCCAGCCAAGCAGCTAACCGACTTGCACAAGCAACCCGCATCCAGCCGGATTGAGTGAGTGCGGCAAGCCACATAAGCGTAGCTAACTAAATAACGCCATCCAGTCTCGCAGGTTGTCCAATGTTGACGGCCATTTGGCTGCCGTTGTTGCTGTTTGCCGTTTCCATTACCGTTTGCTTCGACCGATCCAGCGTCCATTGGCTTGGCTTACCGCTAAATCTGCCTTTGGCTGTGACTCTAAATTTGGCTTTGTTCTTGGCTAAGTGCAATCATTTGTTTGTCCGCCGTAATGTCAGAACACATTTGGTTGCATGCCACCACATTTTAGCATCTACCAACAACTTTCAACGTAATCTCCATTCTCTACATCATGGCATTTCAGTGCGCTTTCGTGCATTTTATCGTGTTTGTCAGTATGTTTTAAACCATTATACATATATACTTATTTATAAATATATGCATAGGTACATATGTACTTAACAACAACTGATTTGCTTGTTTCGACACAGATGCAGCTTATTTTGTTGCTGTTTGAATTTTTTTCCTCGGCCCTATGTCCTGCACAATTTCTTTATCGATACGACATATAAATATTCATTTTTAATGTTGACCGCCATATAAATTTCCTTATGTTATTGATGATTTCTTCCCAAAGAGGACACATGTTTCGGCCATCAACTGCAGCCAAGTCGGCCACTTTGATGTTCATTCTGTTTTAACAGTGGCAATGCTTTAAGAACGTAGATTGGGATGGCCAGGTTGGTGTTGGCGCGGTAAGAGGCTGTGTAACGCTATCAGCGAAGTAGCTGCTAACTAAATGAGCAGAGACAAGCGGCATAGCATGGAAACGATTGGTCTTAAACCGATGCCGATATGTGGCAAACAAGTGAAAAGGTGGAGCAGTAGACTGCGCTGCTTTATATGTATAAGGGTGGTCAAAATATTGTTTTTTTTGGTATAGTGAAAATATTCAAAGGTGACTCAACGTGATTTTAGTTTTCACATACCAATCTTATGAGGAATTTCCAAGTCTACTGGATCTCTAGCCCTTAACCCAAATCACTAGCTACATATACACATTATTTAAGATATAAAATTTTTGCCCAGTTGACTCGTTTAGGGCCGTTTTCACTATCTACAGTTAAGTTAAGTTTTACCTGGAGGATAGCAATCTGCGAGATAGCTTCATTTGACATTTTAGTTTTCACCAACATAGGGTGACCAATCCCCAGTTAAGTCGATAATTGTGAATACATGAAAACTAGCCAAACAGCTGACTTTTGTTTACACTTTTTCTATGTTCTAAACTGAGACGCGAAACTTCAGTTAGCATGGAAATAAGTATAGTTTGAAAAAACTAAAAACATGCTTTTAAATAATGTCGAACTAAAAAGTTAAAAATAATTTTCAAAATAAGATTGAACGAAAAATACTAGTATTTTTTGTGAAAAAAGCGTCGGGCGTTCGATATACGAAATAATACTAATATTATTCGTCTATTATTATTTTTAACTTATTTTGAAAATTATTTTTTACACTTTAGTTCGATATTATTTAAAAGTTAAAAAACACGATTTTTTAACTATATTTTTCACGTTTTAGTTTCATATACTATAATGGCAATTTTTTTTATTTGTTTATAACTCTCCTTTGCGCGCTTTGTTACAAAGAAACATATATACATTCAAGTGTTAAAAACGAAAACTTCGATAAACTTTTAGATAAGTGACTAACTGAAGATGGCAAAATCGGCCATTAGTAGTTATTCGAGGTGAAAGTTCAAACGCGTTGAGGCACCTCTAAACATTAGAATAAAAACATTAAATTTTTACTGGCTATTCGTTTGGATATTTGATTGTTTTTTTATGCCTACCCTAATATGTGTACACAATATTCAAAGATGGAAAGGGAAGAGACCGATCGTTATTTTCTGCGTTTATTTTGTAGTTTCGGTAATTTTTTTATCGTTATACAACACTAATTTCATGTTTTCGGGATTCGAGTTGCTTGTTGGTTTTATCTCTTAAATGCCGCCGAAATAAATCAATGCAAATGAAATTAAAATTGTAGGTTTTATGGCAATTACTGAGCAGCGATTTTCTTTGAAGTTGCGGAGTACACATTTTTTTTTCCAATTTTTTGTTTCTGGTTTTTTGAAAATTGGGTTAGTTCTTAAAATGGTAGATGCAGCTAGCTGCGCTGTAACTGCTACGCTGTGGCCGGAAATGTTAAACTCTTAAAATAAAATAAGGTTATAGAAAAAATAGTCAGAACTAAAAAGGATGTTAAATTTCAGAATATGCAAATACAGCAAAAATTAATCAAAATCTTAAAATAGATCAAAATCTACCTAAAAAAACTGTAAACATAATTTTATCGGCAGATATTTCGGAAAAAATATAGACACGAGTGTGGAGGAACAATCTAAAACACACACCGATGAAACAATTTTTTTCTCAGAACATGGAAAATGGTAGTAATTTTTCGTCATACACAGTTTTTTCTTAATTTAGTATAGATGTGAAGTGATTCCCAAAAAATTCGAAAAATCTCAGATTAAAAAAACGAAATTATTTAATTAATTATATGTGACCCGGTCTATGAAAAGGTGGCTTATGACTCAAAAAAGAAATTGCGAGAAAACAGCTGTTAACAGCTGTTTTTTTTTGAGTCATAAGCCACATTTTCATAGACCGGGTCACATTTCACACAAGAGTCAGTTTTCGTAAGAGTTAATAATATTTAAACTTTTGAGCATGATTAAATCAAAAGTCTGCGTGCTAATGTAATAAAATTTCGCTGATTAAAAACTATTTGGGATATTTTTAAGAATGAAATGAAAAAAGGTTTGCAATGCCTTTTACCATAAATTTGCAACTAAAGTGTGCACCATCGTTCTCGAGTTTTACAATTTCAAAATAACAAAGTACACTCTGTTTAATCGTCTGGCATAAAATAGGCTTAAATAAAATTACGCCAGAAACTGTAAATGGCGTATGGTTCGTGATTATTTGAATTAACAAAATCCGTTTCAAGTAAAATTGGTACCGCTCGGAAAATCTCACGTTTATTCTTTTTGCTTCCAGCGGTATATACAAACCTATAACAAAATTAAACTGATAACTTATATTTCAATCACTAATTATCTTTCCCGTGTAGTGTTAGAATAATACGAAATGGTCTCAAAATTATTACGAAACTGGCCCTAGATGATTTCGAAGTAATCTTAAAAACTGTCCCGAAGCATTCCGAAACTCTCACGAAACGATCCTGACGTTATCTTAAAATGGTCCCGGAAACAGGTCTTGCATGACGAAAATCGCTTGATATTCGTGAGAAACTGCATTGTTTCTCTTCTGGTTATTAGTTAAAAGCAATACTCAATGACAGCATTAATGACCGCTAGAGTAAACGCGTGAAAGGTTTGAAAGCGTAGTTACCCAGTATACAAGGCCAACAAGGTGCACCCAGGGGGCACCCCCTGTACTTTTGTAACTTTGGTAAAATTTTCTAAATTGGCCTCTGGATATGCACCCTTAAGCGCAATATACGGGGGCGACCCCGTTTGGAGAAACTTTCTTCTAATTGAAAAAGATTTGCTGTGCTTTGCCCGGGTTAACGCCCAGGATATTCGGCGCGTCAGGTGGAGGACGCCACCACGGAAGCCAATGATTGCTAGAAAAAAATTGATATATTGAATTTTTAACCCATAACAACCTCAAAGTCACACACATATCGAGCCCCAAAAGCAATTAACAAAATAAAAGTTGTATATGAGAAGAGTTTTCGAGGTGTCATCCCATGTTTTCAAAATGCCAAATTTCAAGAAAAAAATCCAGGATTATCTCACTTCTTGGATAGTAACACAATGCCAAATTTTTTCCTTGGAATTTTGCCACTTAGAATAATGTTGTGGCACTTTAAACAATTCCCTTGTATTTTTTTTTGTTGGCTACACTAAAATTGCAGTTTTGATCGATATATATGCAGTTAACAGTCATATTTCCCCATCTTAAAGACTAATATATTGATTCAAGTGCCTTTGCAGACGAGTGAAAGTAAAATTTAATCAAAATCATAAAAATATATTAACAATACTTCCTATACCCTGTGTTTCATCGCGTCAAATTATTTGTTTATTATTTATACACACACAATCATATATATCGGCATAGGTTGAACTGGCCTGGTTCCGTGAGGACCTCACATAGACTGAATGAGTCCATAGTGTTAAACATCGGCATAAAATACTATAAATGTTGGCCAAACCGAAAAACTAGACAAAATAATTTGATTGAACACGTCCGTTTGCCATATAAACTGGAGCACTTGTTACGCATACAAATTTAGCACTTGACCGTACGCCATATACGAAAAAGGACATCAAATGAAGATTTTAGGGTTTGCCTTCTTGACGTGCAATCGGCGGTGGTTTATATGTTTCGCATGTTTATAGTTTGTGGTCATTATTATGTTTTGGTTAAGTGGTTATTTACTTACAGGATACCAAAACTCAATAAACACCTCAGCCGCAAGTATTTATAAATGGACTTGTTGATTTCGAAGCAGCGCCGCAAATATGAATAGGAAGGAAGTGAGTCATCCTGTTGAGTATTTTATTTTTTTTCTTTGATTTTCTAAACAGACATTGGAATTGATTTTGCTACAATCATAAAATAAATACTCAGCTAAAATGTGCATTGAATATATTATTTTTGGGTGTTAAAATTATTTTAGTAATTTATTTGAGGTACTTCTTGAAGACCAAATTGGAAACGAAATTTTTTGTATTTTGTCAGCTTTGGAAAAAAGTTGGGTTAAAGTCGAAATATCAAAGAAAAATTGGTTGAGCTTAACATCCCCATCTGGCGAAATCCATCTCAAATCAAACTTTAGATCTTGGGAATTAAAATACTGAAAAACTATTGGTGACCTTTTCGATATGATTGCCATATATTTTGCTTTGAAATGAGAGAATGACAAATGCTTCCATGAAACCCCAAATACAAATTATTTAGCTGAAATTGCTTAATTTTTAATAGGCTTATAAAAAATAAGTTTTACCTAGCGTGGACGCGCCTTGGCTGTGATTTGGCAAAAACTCCAAATGTATTTCTGTACACGAATAGCTTCTCAGTGTAAATTCAATTGCCGAACTAAGGGCTAAATTGTAAAAATCAAAAAATCAGGTTCGTTGTCTTGAATTAACAGTTGTTCAGTAAAATTGATCGTATTATTACTGAAACTATAAATTTCCACAGATCTTAATGAAAACATCTAACGGCAAACTCGTTATTAAGAGATACAAGGTGGGGGGATTGCTTATAGAGCCAAGTTACCTCAAACTTTATGCGACCTGATGCAGGAAGCACTGCGGGAGGTTTCTCTATGGACCGCCAGATACAGGCTCAGCGTCAATTCCAATCAAGTTGAGCATGTCATTACTTACCAAACGAAACAAATAAGTCATTCAAACGTATCAGAACTAAATGGGTGCGCCTAGCCCGCAGAATTCTGGGCGTATTCCGGAAAAAAAACTGAGACTGGATAACGGCATGTCAATGGCAAAAAAAGCATACATTGCATTATATACGTGTAAAAGAGCCATTGGCAAACAATAGGGTGAGTACCCCCAATATATGTGTGATGGTTTATACCGCGATTATCCTACTGTGATCATCATAAGTGGTGCTCTGAGCGCAACGCCCAGTCGAAGCTCTTGAGATCATTCTTGACATCCTATCGTTTGATCTAGCTAATTATTGAGCAGTGGCAATATCAGCCCTGTATTTAGAGAGACTTGTACTATTGGAACAATAAAAGTATAGGACACTCTCGCATATAATCAAATACAGTCCCAACACGAATCTCTGTGCGACCAAAACAGTTGTGCAAATCCACTTTATGGTAAATATTTCCAGTAGGGATGATTTCGCGAGTCGGATAGGAGTCTTGCTGTTAAAGGCTGCATTTCCATATATGCCAATAGTTTCAAGCTAACGCGATTTGGAGTGGAAACTATTCGAGGGACCTAGACCTCCAATTCTTCTCTATACTACCCGATCACTGTAGTGCCTTCCAGGCAAAAGTATAAGCCATTATAGAAGCCGCAGTTAGGATAAGGAGACACATTATCGGCAGCGAAATCTTATCTTCAGCGACAGCCAGTACTGCTTTCAAATCTCCTGGCTCTTACTCTTTCAATTGGGGTTAAGGTACTTGGCTTGGCTATCATACGTGGATCAGGGACTGGTATCAATCTTAGACCGGCCATAGTGACGAATTGTCACACGTGATTAGTTATCACGTCCTGCACGAGGTGCCCCTGCTTCTACTGATAATGGCGGATCTAGAGAGGACAACTCGATAAAACCCGCACCCCTGAGTCATTGTGCCGAACTCAGTGGAGGGAGGGCCCTGTTAAGGGTCAAGATCGGTACACAACGTGACGAACTGGATTGTTAGGGATTTTGGTTTTGACTCTGTTTTGTACTTGATGACTTTGGGCTGGTAGTTGCGTGTATTCTGCCACCTTAGTAGGTCGGGGTGAAACTTACCGAAATGGCTGGTAGGCTAATGGCGGCAACCTGCCCACTTCCCGTTAAAAACCGTGGCGGGCCTCAAGGTACGTTCCGGCTCTCCGTCACCGTTAAGTTGGTGGTGTAAGTGCGGTTAAAAATTATCCCGCTTTGCGTCCGGTCTGGCTCTGAAACGCATTAACCATAAGGTAATGCGTCAACCCTCGCGTGGCCTCCCGGCGTATGCATAGATAACCGCGAGAACGTGAAGGGCGACTACACAATCGGCTCCGGATAGCGGTCCTGAGACTTTTAGAATGGACAATACTAACACGGAATGCGCCAAGTGTGTGGTGTGGAAGAAGAGCGGTTTTGATGGAATCCGTCAAATCAGCACTCTAAGGCGGTCTTCCGCAAATTTGTTGCTCTGCTTGAAAAAGGCGGAGCGGATATAGTCCTTGTCAAGGGGATAATCTTTTACAGTCATTAAATAGAAGAAAAAACTAATTATTATTTTTCTTAAAAATTAAACCTTTGAAAGATTTCGGTATGCTTATTCGAATATGTAAGAAAAAGGGTATCACTTCAAAGAAAAATATTCACTTGAAAAGCGAATAAATTCTAAGCTAAACTTTTGAAATCAATTCATGTATCCACTTTTTATGCAACTGAAACTGATAACGACCTAGACCTCCAATTCTTCTCTATACTACCCGATCACTGTAGTGCCTTCCAGGCAAAAGTATAAGCCATTATGGAAGCCGCAGTTTGATAGGGACACACAATATCGCAGCGAAATCTTATTCTCAGCGACAGCCAGACTGCTTTCAAATCTCTTGGCTCTTACTCTTTCAGTTCGGAACTAACACTAAACCGTCGCCGATATCCTTCAAGCGATGAGACAACAGAACGTGTACATCTCACATGGAAACTCCATTGCAGACAAACTAACCAGCAGGCTATGATCAGCAGATTCTCCCTGACCAAGAACGCTTAGGCAATATTATGCTTAAGGAGCACATTTACCGTTAAGCCGACGACAACAATTACCGTGATAGAAGACATTGAAGGAAACCTGGCTTCTAAATAATCTCTGCCAGATCGTGGAGTATGGCATCAACGGCTTGGTAGCTTTTATCAGGCCATCAAAATAATCGAAAAGACAAGGTGATGGTGTCTTTTCTCAATATTACAGCGAGGCTAATGTCACTGGCCTAAGGGTGCCCTTGTGCAGCCATTTCAACTTAACCTAACCTTTTGAAAATATTTCACCACATAAACCAAATCGACGGTGCAAAGTGTACTGGCACACCAGTTCTTGTGCCAATAGCAGTTTTTCCTAAGTGGTTTACATCATTTGTTCAACATTCTTCGTAGGTAGTTCGGTTTTCAAGCACATGCAACAATATTCAATCAAAACTTGCCTTAATATTATAATATTTTCCATTATATTTAAGCGACAAACTTGAGCTAATATCCATTCAGTGGCTACGTGTAGTGTTGTTGCCTGTCTTGAGTAACTTTAATAAAAGTAAATTTTGTTGTATTCAAAAATTATAACTTAAGAATCCAGAATGATAAATCTAACCTCTATATCAGTGACATATGATATATATATATATATGCCTTCTTATGTCTACCCACTTGAAGTAGCTGATTATTGACCCCTCCTGGCGTCTAAATGTTAGCTACTTACATACGTTGTTTACATCAATAGAAAATAAATTCATTTAACATTTTATGAGTATTTTTAAAGTGTTTCACCACTGGTTTCCATACAAAACAATTGTCCCAAAAAAGTATTGATAATGTGAGAAAGTAGTTTGACAAAGTAACTATAAAATCACATAATAAGTAAAATTCTTCAATAAAATATACATCAAACTACCATTGAATGACATGGTTGAGTTCCTTAATCGACATCACTCGATCACTAAATAAAATCATTTTATATGGGTAATAAAAGTAAACCGTTATTTATGATCAAAGCAATTTTAGAATCATAAAGTCGTTAAAACATACTTTAAAAGTACTTACGTTTAAAAAGATTACTTTCAAGTGTCGTTTTTTGGATCTGGGGTAACCCATCCGCTAAATCCAAATTTTCTTATCAAAAAGCCATGAACAAAAAGAAAAAAACAAAAGAATTGTTTATATTGCATTTTTGTATACGCAGACGTTCTCAGCGTTTTGAAGATTGTTCAGCGGCTGGCGGCATGCTTAAGTCGCATGAAAGAGTTCTGATTTACTTCTTCGAAAAAACAAAAATCGACTTCCGTCTGTGATTGAACGCAATAACAGAAAAGATTTTTGTTCTATTTTCTATTTATTGTTTGCTAAGAGGTAAAAGGTTCCAAGTTGGACAAGGCCCAAGTTAGGAGGGTTGAACCTGCACGAGAAACCTTCTCAAAAATATTTAGGAATTATCTATACAGTAAGTTCTCGTGAAAGCTCAACGTGGAGCAGTGAGGAAGCGCCTCTGCGGTACTTTATGCTTGTAAAAGAATGCTCCGGTGTACGAGGGTCTATCTCCGTCTCTCTCATTGGATGTTTACAGCGATGGTAAAACATGTCCTATACTATGGATTCCTGTTTTTTGAACGCCACACAAAAAGTACATTACTATGACAATATTGGGTATCAACTCTAAGCATAACGGAGAGCCCTAAACACAATCCTACGGTATGCTATTTATATGTAATAAACCGTTAATAACTGCAACGAGACTCAATGACTCGGAGCAGTTTGAGCGCAAACCATACCGCCATAGTAGTTATAGCGTCATCAAGTATTGGACGAACATACTACCTATTTCCCTACCTGCGCTTCGATGGGTCTGCTAGAGCCACAACAAAGATGGATATATGGCTCAAATGGGCAGACGAGTAGATGTACACATGTTCAAACACGATGGAGGAGTAGTGCACTAAAACAGTAGAGACACTGAAGGAAAATAACATTTGGAGTCGGCGTAAAACAATGTAGGTCTCGTCCCACCAAGTTGTAGGAAAAACTTAAAGGGAGCACAACGCAAATGGAAGAGAGGCTGGGCCTAAAATCTCTTCGAAGGTTACCGCGCTTTGCCTTTTTATTTTTTTCATTTTGATAACATCTAAAAGTGCATTAGAGTATATAGAAATACCTGGAAAGAATCGGTGATAGGGAGAAATATACATTTATATTGGATCCCTGGTTGTATGGTGATAGATGGAAATGTAAAAGCGGATTGAGTTAGCTAAACAGGTCGCTTCCCTCGCAGCTTGTACCGTAGACATCACTAATAAGATTAAATGAGATTAAAAGAAAGCGCGATTTGCACATGATCGAATAAGGAGGAAATGCGAGGAACCCAGCGCAGGACTGCAAAGTGTTGAAGATCATCAGCTACTCATTATCATTATAAAAATACTAATAATGGATAATCTGACTATGCACTGTCCTCTGGCGTCACATGCTTTTAAACTAAGCCTTGTCAGTGATAGCAGATGTTGGATTTGAGGATTGGAGGAGAAAAACGATTGAGCAAATTTTGTGCCAGTGCCTGCTGCGCTCGCCAAGCTAAGAGCTTCAACTGTTAGGAGTGGAACAGCTATGAGATCTATATGCAGCAAGTAGCATAGTCCTAGAAAGATTTAGTGTTTTCCAAACGGACGGCGTTATTTTATAAAAAAAGTCCTGGTTTCTTATATGATAGGGTTTCTCAATTTGGTCGTTGAGCAACACTTCTGTTAACATTTGACTCATTCAGTCCATGTGGACCGACCAATCCAACTAACTGCCTAGTGCACATATCTCAATCGATAATGTATTTGACGAAAATCATTCCAAAAAAGAAAGAGAACGGGGAATGGTCACGTGATAGTGAGGAATCCCTTGAGGTGCTTCTCGATACACATTTCCCATCGGGAGACGGTTTAGAAGAACCAGCAGACATCACTCACACTTCGATCACGGAGCTAGTGGTGCCGGGCTTGGTGACCGATACCAAGATCGAGTGGGCAGTGAAGACGTTTTCTAAGTTTAATCGCCGGGCCCAGATGGTATATTCCCGGCCATGCTACAAGTCTCAAGTAGGGCGGTCGTGGAATGGCTTAAAATAATATTCGATGGTGCATAAGAACTGAATCATGTACCGCACTCTTGGAGAACTGCTCGTGTAGCTTTTCTACCAAAGGCGGGGAAGATCGGTCACGTGTATCCCAAAGACTATAGACCCATTAGCTTAACATCATTTCTGCTCAAAACTTTGAGAGGCTGATAGATGTGTACATAAAGTCCAACGTGGATGAAAAGCTGCTCTCCACAACACAGCATGCGTACACCAAAGGCAAGTCGGTAGACACCGCATTGCATAGGGTGGTAATAAGCATAGAGAAATCCCTGGAATATAAGGAGTATGCTCTAGGAGTCTTCTTGGACATTGCCGGGGCTTTCAATAATGTTGCAAAATGGGCGATTATGGATGGTCTTAATTACATTAAAGTACATCCTGCCTTAATCAGATGGATCGGCTGCATGTTAAATTGCAGAAAGATTACATCACAATGGGATTGTACGAGGCCACGAAATCAGTGGACAGGGGCACGCCGCAGGGAGGGGTGCTATCACCTCTGCTGTGGACACTGGTCATCAACCAACTGCTCAGGCAATTCGATGAGGGACCCGTAAACTTACGGCTTACGCAGATGACGTTGCAATTGTCATAAGTGGAAAATGCCTTCCAACGATTAGTTCTTTGATGGATCGGGCGCTTCGGGATATTCATACCTGGGCATCTAATGTCGGGCTGAAAGTCAATGCGGAGAAGACGGATATGGTCTTGTTTACAAAGAGGTACAAGGTCCCAAATTGGACCAGGCCTAAGTTAGGAGCGGTGACCTTACAGGAGAAACCTTGCACAAAATATCTAGGAATCATCCTAGACAGTAAGCTGTCATGGAAGCTCAACTTGGAGGAGAGGGTCAAGAAGGCCTCAACGGCACTCTATGCATGTAAAAGAATGCTGGGGTGTACGTGGGGCCTATCGCCCTCTCTTTCTCATTGGGTTTTTTACAGCGATTGTAAGCCCTATTCTATACTATGGAGTTCTTGTTTGGTGGAAAGCCACACAAAAAACAACATACCTCAAAAATTAGAGGGGGTATGCAGACTATCGATGCTTTGCATTACGGGAGCCCTGAAAACAACCCCGACGGCTGCACTGTATGCCATTCTGCACATTCCACCTGTAGACCTGGTAGCAAAGAACAAAGCGTTAACGACCGCAACCAGGCTCGATGCTTCGGGGCAGCTTGAGCGCCGACCATATGGCCATAGTAGTATAGCGTCCTCAGTCACAAGACGAACAGACTACATGATTCCCTACCTGCACTTTGAGGGAGATCTTAAGGCCACAATAGAGGTGGACGGTTGGCGCAAGGGTGCGCAAATGGCGGACGAGGCGATACATGTGTACACCGATGGTTCCAAAATAGTGGAAGGAGTAGGGTCTGCGGTATACTGCGCTGATCCGGAATAAGCAGATCCTACAGGCTGCCGGATTACTGTAGCGTTTTCCAAGCGGAAATATTAGCCGTAACCAAAGCAGTAGAAACCCTGGAAGAGAATAGCTTAAGCTGCAACCGTGTTAACTTTTATATTGACAGTCAAGCAGCAATTAAGGCAATAATCTCGCATAGCACAGCATCTAAATGCGTGTTAGAGTGTAAGCAGTCTCTGGAGAGAATCGGGACAGGGAGAAGCATACATCTATATTGGGTCCCCAGGGCATATGGGAATAGATGGGAATGAAAAAGCGGACGAATTAGCTAAAAAGGGCGCATCCCTTGAAGCTTGCTCCGTAGACGTCCCAATTAGATTGGGCGAGATTAAGCGAATGCGAGAGGTGCACATGATCGACCAAGCAGAAAAGGCGTGGGTTCAAGCGCGGGGGCTGTAAAGTGTCGAAGATTATGTGTAGGTCTTACAACCTTAGACTAACACAGTTGCTTCTATCATTAAAAAGAGAGGACTGTAGACTCATGACGGGTATTCTGACTGGACACTGCCTTCTGGCGTCACATGCCTTTAAATTAGGCTTGGTCAGTGATAGCAGGTGTAGGAAGTGCGGGTTGGAGGAGGAAACGATCGAGCACGTTCTGTGCTCGTGCCCTGCACTTGCCAGGCTAAGACTCCAGCTATTAGGAGTGATACAGCTGTCAGATCTAGAAGCAGCAAGTGGCTTAAGTCCTAGGAAGCTTCTAGTATTTGCCAAGAGGACGGAGTTATTTTATAACATAAGTCCTGGTTTTTGATAGGGTTTTTCAGTTTGGTCGTTAAAACAAACTTCTGGTAACACTACGGACTCAATCAGTCTATGTGAGGTCCTCATGGACCGGCCAGTTCAACCTACCTACCATTCAAAAAATATTTGATTTACTGCTTCCATACCGTATACTACAATTAAATTTGTTTTCCTATTTTATTTTGCAATTTCTGTTCTAAATAATTTGGACCACCAAATTTGACAAGAACTTATGCTCATGACGCGTTAACCAGCTGTAGGCGTAGAGTATAAAAAAAGAACACAAAATATCGTCAGCTATTAAGCATTTATGTAGCCAATGGATTTGAGGGTGATTTGTTAACGCTAATATGTCCTACTAAATAAATGACTGACTGGCACGTGGTGACACGATGTCAACAACAATTTCACGGTGATTAAACACTCGAGCGTCTTGTGTAACGATCGTTTAAATATTTTATTTTAGTTAACAACTAGCTAGCTCGACTGCGGGGTATCTACAAGAAAAAGTACGTAGTGATTTGTACTTACCAGTACCTGAGGAGCCCGTTTTCAAAAGAAACCGAATATTTCAGTCCGTTCGAATGTGATGTGTAACTCAAACTCCATGAGGGTGTTGCTAAAGCAATTTCATCACAATATCAAAAAGTCGTAGCGATTTAATTCATTACAGGATATTCGATAGTTTCTAGATTCGGACTATTCGAAACCATTTGAGACTTTTTCGGGAAGATGGGGACTACTTTTCGGATTATTTAAATTATTTCGGGACTTTTTCGAACGTATTGTTTCGGGACCTTTTTCTTTTTTTTAATAGTTTTAATACATTTTCGGTATAATTTCGGAACCATCTGTAGATTATATGCGCGGTTATTTCGGGAAATTTATGGGACTAGTTTCCGGATTAATTCAATTATTCTACGACTTTTTCGAATGCTTTCCGTATTGATCCGACATGCTTTCGAGATAATTTCAACGCTATTATTCGGAACTATCTTCCCAATAGTTTCGATGAATCCAAGACTATTTCGGGGTTTATTCGAAAGTATTCCGGAATCATTTCGGAATCACTTGGAAATCAGTCAGTTCATTCTAGGACTATTTCGGTATCATTACTGAGTGGTATATGAAGTCTACTTGAGTTGTGTTTGGGATCATTTAAAGACTGTTTTGTTATTGTACGGAACTATTACATGATAATTTCAAGATATTGGTAGAATTTCCGCGATTATTTCGACAAAGTTTTCGGGAATCAATTAGAGATTTTTCCAGGATTATTGCATTAACTTAATGGAGCTATACCCTTTAATTTATCTTTACCTTCATAATTTAAATAGCTTTGGCTAATCTATAAGTGCACCAAGTACAGACCTATCTATGAAATCCGAAAATAGGAGCAATCAGGAAAACTATCGCTTTTTCTTTCTCTCCCATTATGAGAGTTGAATTGGTGAATACGAATCTACTACTAGGTCTATCCTTTTGTGATGCAGTGTCTTCTAGTAGTGGATCCGTTTTCAAAAGTTCAACTTCGCCTTTAGGGCTGTGAGCACAAAGTTGTTTGAAGGATACTTGAATGCAAAATGAAGTGTGATATAACCAAACAAACTATTAAGTTGGTCATGGATCGACGGATCGGGCTTGGTTCATTTCAATTCCTTTAAACGTTTTTATCTAAAAGACCCGGTTGTGCGGATACACTACCTCGAAACTAGACATCGCTAAAAACATATGCAAGTACGTATGAATGTGATATATTTTCGTATATATAACTACATATATCTGCGGCATTGATGTCAGCGGCAATGCTAGCTTGGCGTCATTGTAGCGCCGCTGGCGGTGTTGGTGATGACGGTGACAATAAAGCACTGACAGTTGACATGACGACACACTTTGCATACGCTATGCATTCCAAAAGTGTCTAACAGCCGCAACTTGGCGCAGTCTGTCAGCAAGGCAACAAAGCTACTGAAAAAGGAACTGCCAGCGGCACTTGCTAAGTGACAGAAGCGTAGAGTCCGCGTGATCAACTGCCGATTGCGGCGGGGTGATGACTGTTGGCCGCATCACGACCGCGATCATTACTCATTAGAACTACTTGCAACAATGATTAATTTTGAGAACTTTTAAATTTGAAAAAAAAAGAAAGCTCAATGTTTTAAAAAAAGTGCGAAAGGAAATGAAAAACCAAAAAAAGAAGAAAAAATTAAGTTAGAGAATTGAGGAGCCCTTACACCTTTGGCGGTCGATATAATGGAACGTATATATCAAATACCTTGACAGCGCAATGCGCCACAATGACGATCAGCCGATGTCAAAGTGGCATGCATGCCAGCGCGTACGTGTTGCAATCTGGTGCGGGTGACGTTGCACGGCGTAGAAGTAATTTAAGGGCACTTTGATTGATATGCGCCAATCCATTGGGATTTGAAGAGGATGAGCGTTTGTGTTTGAAAAAAATAGTAAATAGAAAATAAGAACAAAATAAACAAAAAAATGTTGCTTTTTATACCTTTCATGAAAATGAAATGGTATATTAATTTCGTTACGAAACCGAAAATTGTAAGTCCTTAAAAGAAAATAGATAGACCCACCATTAAGTATACCGAATAATCAGGTTGAGGAGCTGAGTTGATTTAGCCATGTCCGTCTGTCCGTCTGTCCGTCTGTCTGTTTGTATGCAAACTAGTCCCTCAATTTTTGAGATATCTTGATAAAATTTGGTGAGCGGGTGTATTTGGTGTCCGATTAGACATTTGTCGGAACCGACCGGATCGGACCACTATAGCATATATCCTCCATACAACCGATTTTTCAGAAAAAGAGGATTTTTGTAATATCTTACCCAATTTAACAGATTGAAGCTTCAAACTTCACCATATACTTTCGTATATCGCACGTATTGTTGCCTGAAAAAATTGATGAGGTCGGCAAGGAACTTTTCGTAATTACTGCCCTATTTTAAGAGCTAGAGGCTTCAATTTCAACGAATGCTTACGTGTATAGTACATATTGTTGTCTGAAAAAATCATAAAGATCGGTGGTATATATAGTATATATATGGTGGTATATATAGTATATATATATAGTATATATATATAGTATATATATATATATATTTTCGCAGATTTTAGCCCCATTTTAACAGCTAGAAGCTTCAAATTTCACCGAATACTTACGTATATAGCATATATTGTTGTCTGAAAAAATCATAGAGATCGTTGGATATATAGTATATATCTCATACAACCGATTGTTCAGATAAGAAACTTTTCGCAATTTCTACCCCATTTTAACAGCTATCAGCATCAAATTTCACCGATTGCTTACGTATATAGCATATATTGTTGTCTGAGAAAATCATAGATACCGGTGGTATATATAGTATATATCCCATACAACCGATTGTTCAGATAAGAAACTTTGCGCAATTTCCTCCCCATTTTAACAGCTAGAAGCTTCAAATTTCACCAAATGCTTACGTATATAGCATATATTGTTGTCTGAAAAAATCATAGAGATCGGTGGTACATATATTATATACCCCATATAAACTGTATTTTTTTGCCCCTTTTTTACGGCTAGAAGCTTCAAAATTCAAAACATTTCATCAAATAGTTACGTTGACGTCATATATTGTTGAAATACGTGATTCGTAGTCATAGTTTTTACACGCAGACCACAAAAAACCTGAAACTTTGCATCCTCACACAAAGTACCTACCTATTTTTTATTTCATATTTATCTTAAAAATCGTTTAGGTATGTAGATCTGTTCACTAGATATTTCTTATCTTATACATCCGATTATTCGGAGATTACGACCGGGATAAGTTTATTGTTCAACCCCATTCATGAAAGGTATGAAGTCTTCGGCATAGCCGAAGACAGTCCCGTCCTTACTTGTTATTTTTAAACATAACACATTGATATTTGATGTATAAAAAGCAACATACCGAGTATCGGTGGACAAAGAATAATACGGATTTTCTATTTATTCTCAATGTTGACAAGTTATGTCAAATTGTGGTGGCAAATTAATTATAGACTTACACATTGTCAAACGTGTGTCTGACATCCCATTCAAATTATTTCGACATGTTTGTAAAATATTGATGATTTAAATATTCTATACATAGGAGTAAACATCATCGGATATCATGATTGAGGGTTCTTAGGTAGTACTCCATCACTGACCACAGATATATTCAGTTCTGAGTGAATGAAATGCGTATTGGTAACATTAAAGGCGCCGAAAGCACTAACTGGGCCCTGTATTGCAGAAAGTTGAAGGAGCTACTGCCTGCGGCAACTGTCATGGCTTGGGACTTGTTTGAAACTGCGATAAATTCTCTGTAAGAGATATTTACCACGGAAATTGTTTACGCCTTTATTAGTCTTTTCAAATGAAAACTTGCAGAGGAGGAGGTTGGGGGGGGGATAGGCTAAACCCCTTGCTTGTCGGAATATATCGTAACCTTAGAGTTTCCAGTAGATGGCTCTTCAAAAGAGCTAGGCGAAGTAAACTAATGTGGTCTTGGAATTCGTCAACGC
Source organism: Eurosta solidaginis (assembly GCA_029619165.1). Taxonomy (NCBI): domain Eukaryota; kingdom Metazoa; phylum Arthropoda; class Insecta; order Diptera; family Tephritidae; genus Eurosta; species Eurosta solidaginis. The sequence continues at coordinate 31,684 of JARSSU010033007.1, read as the reverse complement.
CCATTTAAGGACTTTCAAATCTTAAATAAGGATAGACAAGTAAAATTTGTATTGAAATGTGTGCAAAAACGTTAAATACTTAATCCGAGAGGCTCACGAAAACTCTCTCCCATCCAACCTGTTTGGGAACTTGAGCGAAGTGAGTAGTGAATTTGAAAAATGAATTTGAATTTGCATTTGGGGTGAAGGAATCCCCAAAGCTTCTGTTAGATAATAATTATACAAAAATCACGGTTGCAAAGGATCCTACAACTTCCGCCGGAACAGGCCAACAGAGATAGCGCTCCATTCGACTCTTAGGCAAATAGGAACTAGAGGGATCTGTTGAGGATCTACAAGCTCTAGCAACACAGCGCGGTTGTGGAAAGTTCGAGCATCGGGAAATAAGTCCAGGTATTAATAAGGAGAGAGAACGGGGAATGGTCACGTAGTAGTGAAGAGTCGCTTGAGGCACCTTGCGACATACATTTCCCATCGTGAGATGATTCAAAAGAGCCAGGAGATAGCACTTACACTTGTGTCACGGAACGCCTAGCGCTGGGTGTGTGTCCGATACCAAGATCGAATGGGCGATGAAGACTTTCTCTTTGTTTCAATCATCGGCCTTAAATGGTATATTCCCTGCCACGCTACAAATTTCGAGTAGAGCGACGAGGAGATATCTCACACACACAGATGAGTCATCAGCCGAAATAGTTCCTCACACATACACACGCATATGGCTATAAGAAAAACATAAACTACAAATATACTATAGCTGGTAACCAAGCATGAGATACAACTGTTCTCGAAACAACTAGATCTTATGAAAAGTATGCGGACGAGGCACTCACGCTTTTGTGTAGTACGTGATATCTAAGTATAATTGTACTACTCCCAATGTAATCCAAATAAAGAACACTTTCCAATACTGAATATTGGAGTGATTATTCAACAGTTTAGCGATTCGAACGTTACAGAAGGTGCATAAATATCAGAATTCCCCAGGATTCTTTACAATATAAAAGTGTGTTAGAGTGTTAGGCATAGGTCCGGGAAAGCTTCTGGTATTTGCCAACAGGACTGAGTTATTTTATAACAAAGGTAGAATTTTCCAGTTTGGTGTTAAACTAAATTCTGGTAACACTTTGGACTCATTGAGCTATGTGGGGTCCTCATGGAGCGGTCAGTTCAACCTAACGCAACATGGCTTTTAGGTGAATGTGATGTGTATAACAGTTACATATAACAGTTGGCAACAGTCGTACTTATGTTTCGACAAAAATTAGTTGGCGAGGTGTTAGTTGACGGGTAGTGCAAAAGGACCACCTTTTACAATTTTTCGAGCACTGCTATACAAAAGTAGTAAACTTTTTTCCAAGAACATCCACAGATAATAAAGTTCGCGGGTTCGCAGTGAGTAGTTAGCTTCTTTTTCTGCTGGGTTATGTATGAAAACAATTTTCGCAAGATTTCCGATAATAAAGAGAAGAAATCAATGTGGCAAAGTTTGAACTATTTTTCTTTTGGAGTTACCATCGTAGCTAAGAAGGGCGCATCCCTTTGAAGCTTGCTCCGTAGACATCCCGATTAGACTGGGTGAGATTAAGAGAGGGCGAAAGGTGCCCATGATCGATTAAGCGGGAAAGTGCGTGGGTTCAAGCGCGGGGCTGTAAAGTGTCGAGGATTATGTATAGGTCTTACAACCTTAGACTAACAAGTTGCTTCTATCATTAAAAAGAGGGGACTGTAGACTCATGACGGTATTCTGACTGGACACTGCTTTTGGCGTCACATGCCTTTAAATTAGGCTTGGTCAGTGATGGCAGATGGAGGAAGTGCGGGTAGGAGGAGGAAACGATTGAGCACGTTCTGTGCTCGTGCACTGCGCTTGCCAAGCTAAGACTCCAACTATTAGGAGTGATAAGCTGTCAGATCTAGAAGCAGCAAGTGGCTTAAGTCCTAGAAAACTTCTAGTATTTGCCAAGAGGACGGAGTTATTTTATAACCTAGTCCTGGTTTTTGATAGGGTTTTTCAGTTTGGTCGTTAAAACAAACTTCTGATAACACTACGGACTCATTCAGTCTATGTGAGGTCCTCCTGGAACGGCCAGTTCACCTAACCTAACCTACCATCGTCAAGACCCACAAGATATATATAAAAATATTTATGATAACTGCGGCCTTAGTCCGTTTTATTCAAGTTCAACAAGTAAAAATACACTACAGTGGAATTAATCATCATAACGTGAAAACAAAAACTTACAAGCTACAAACAAATCTAAAGAACTCAAATTTCAACCAGTCATTAACACTTTCAGTTGTAGTATTTGATTGAATAACTCCATCACACCTATATATTACGAATGATCTTGTAATTGACATTTGACTCATTGACTTAACGCTTCTTCTGCGTCAGTCACTTCCACATACATATCTACATTCAGTTGCTTGATTATCATCTTTTGTGTAAAACGTCAGTAAATGATATTTAAGAAGCAAATGAAGAAACTTTTATGATACATTCTTTTGTGCGTTTCTTAACAGCTTTTACAAGTAACTATTTGACTGCCACTTTTCAAGATAATTTTTCATATCACCAACACAACAACAACAACAAGTCAATGAAAGTGCCACATTTGAATATCATATTAATTGCATAAATTCATAAACGTGTAATAATGACAAAGTGATGATCGCGTTCCTGCTTCTGCTTCTGTTGTTGATCGTAAAGTCGTTGAAGGTGTTGGTGATCACTTTGAGTTTTTGTTAAGTATCTACGCTATAAATCCATTCGTTTCAATCTTTTTATTGGTTATGTTCGTGATTTGATCGCGCTTTGCTTGTTGATCTTGTAATTGCTGTTACTTGTCAAATCTGTAGGATCATTCTCTGTTGTTCGCTGAAATTTCAAATTGATTATGAATATCAATTGTCAATATCTTTTTGAATGAATATTTTTAGTTGTTAATTTTTACGGATGTATTGTGTCAATATGTTCGTGATTATCGGATTTTTGATTCGTTTGCTTAGCATTACATGGCATTATGGAGATACAAGAGATTGGAGATTGCTCAGTGATTCTCTAACTGAGTACTGGCTGCTTAAAGGCGGCTTGAACATAATACTTGGTAGACAGGTGTAAGTAGAGGGAGGGAGGGCTAATGTCATCAGATAATATATTTGCCAAAGAGCGTAAAATCAATCTTTCAGTGTGCAGATCTCGATGAGAATCCGATATTTAAATTTCAATTAGCTCTTTTAAACACTCAGGCTATCAATGCTTAGCATTGTGTGAGCCCTGAAGACATCTCCGACAGCTGCCATGTCTGTCATTCTGCACATACCATCTGTAGACATGGTGGATATACGGCTAAAGTAGTATAGCGTCATAAATTAAAGGACGAATAGACTACCTGATTCCGTATCTTCGCATAGAAGGTGCTCTTAGAGCCACAATAGAGGTTGATGGTTGGCGCAAGGGTTCCCAAATGGCAGGCGAGGCGATACAAATGTACACCGATGGTTCAAGAGTAGTGGAAGGAGTGAGGCCTGCTGTATACTGTGCTGATTCGGTAATGAAAACAGATCCTAAAAGCTGACAGATCACTGTAGCCGTAACCAACAGCAAGTAGCAATTAAGGAAATAATCTCGTATAGCATAGAGTCTAAAATTGTGTAAGAGTGTAAGTAATCGGGAAGGGAAAATCAACCAAACAAGATAAGTCAGTGTAATTAATCCCTGGAAAGAACCGAGACAGGGAGAAGCGTACATAAATATTTGACCCCAGGGCAAATGGTAGCAGATGTAGGAAGTGCGGTCTGGACGCGGAAACGATCGAACACATTTTGTGATCGTATCCTGGCCTTTCCAGGCGAACACTCCAGCTAGAAAATGTGATACAGTTGTCACATCTAGAAGCAGCAAGAGGCATATGTCCTAGAAAGGTTCTCCTATTTGCCAAGAGGACTGAATTTTTTATAACATATGTTCTGGTTTTCGACCGAGTTTTTCAGTTTGGTCGTAAAGCCAGGGCGGGGAGCAGAGAAAACCTAGCTGGTAGAGATTTTACTAATTTACAACGTTCTATGTCCTCTATCGCTACTTCTGGTCTTAAGATCTACTTTCAAAATATTTCCGGTTTAAGAACTAAATCCCACATTGTTAACTCATTCAGCGCCCAAATGGACTTTGATATTATTATCATAGTCGAGACGTGGTTAAACTCTGTTTTTTTCGATGGTGAATTCTTCGATTTAAACGCCTACGATGTCTTCCGTAAAGACCGAGATCCTGCCAAGACTGGCTCTCGCAGTGATGGAGGCGTCTTATCGCTGTGAAACGCAAGTACCGTGCCTGCTTATAATTCTATTAAATGACGAATGTTTGATTGACCAGCTATGTGTCTGCCTAAAAGGCTCTTCCAGATCCGGATCGCTCTATATCGTAGCTTCATACATTCCTCCTAGTAGTGATTTTGAACTTTATAAAATGCATGCTGACAATATCACATCGCTTATCGAAATCAATGTATTACATGATAACTTATGTTATTAGGTGATTTTAACTTGAGTAACGTCCGCTGGACTGATAGTGCTTGTAACTCTTGTCTCATGCCATCTAATGTAACAGCCTCTCACGATACTTATCTTATAGATTGTATTTTAAGTATTAATTTGCTTCAAATGAATTTATTTTTAACGAGCTAGGCAAAATCTTAGATCTCATATTTGTGACAGATAATATTAACTACGTTATTCTGAGTGCATGTTCGCCCATGAGTCAATGTGATAAACATCATAAGGCCATACTCTAAGCGTTGAGTCTTATGAATACCTTCCGACTTTTCTAAATACTAATGATAAAATCATTTACAAATATGATACGTGTTATTTTGTGAATCTCAATAGTTTATTATGGATTTAACTGGACTGCTCTATAGCAAATTCAAGTATCGATGAGTGCTTTCCAGCTTCAAAGCATTTATGCATGAGTTCTGTATGAATAATATATCCATTAAAAAGAAGCGACCACATAGTATTCCATGGTACACAAAAGAATTAAAAGCTTAAAACCTAAGAAACAAATTTCTCAAACGTTTTTCTGCTCACTAATGATATATATTTTATTATAAATATAAAAACTTTGCTGTCGAGTTCAATCGCCTAGATAAATATCTGTACAATAAATTCATTCGCGGCGCCGAGTGGAGTATTAAAAGTAATCCGAAATATTTTTGGACGTTATCAAATCAAAAAGATCACGTTCTTTTATTCCAAAGTCTGTGTTTCTTGATGATCAGTTCGCCGATGGGCCCAATGACGTAGCTAATCTGTTTGCTAACTTTTTTAAGTCTAATTTTTCTACTGAAAAGGATGTCCCCTCATCAAGCTTTTCTCAAATTTCTCACACCTTAATTTTGAGTCTCTTACCCTATCTCAGAAGACATTGCCAAAGGGCTTGCCACACTTAAGCGTCTTCTCAAACCGATGTTGATGGCCTGTCGGCACTCCTTTCAAAAAATGCCCTGCTCTAATTGCACCATGAAAATTATTTTCAATAAATCTCTTGCTTCAGGAACCTTCATTAATGATTGGAAAGTTGCTCACATAATCCCAATCTTAAAATCAGGTAGAGAAACGATGTTCGCAATTATAGACCTATCTCAAAACTCTCTACCATTTCTAAGCTTTTTGAGTGCATTGTAAAAGACAAACTGTATTTTGCAACCAAATCTCTTATTTGCCAAAATCAACATGGGTTTGAATTTAGCTGTATTTGTAGATTACTGTCATATTGCTTTCTCAGCTGGTTTACAGGTTGATTGCGTATATACAGACTTCTCGAAGGCCTTGACAAAGTTTGTCACAGAGTACTACTTGGAAAGCTTGCTCATATGGGTTTCCATCCTGCTCTTTGAAATGGATACAATCATACCTCTCTAATAGACGCTGTGTTGTTACTATCGATGGTGTTTCGTCAGAACCTTTCATTGCTTCATCCGGTGTCCCCCAAGGAAGCGTTCTAGGCCCTCTACTATTTCTTCTTTCATCAACGACATAAGTAGTTGCTTTTTATTTGCAAATTATTTACTGTATGCAGATGATCTCAAATTTCGCTGTAGTCAGGGATACTTCTGATGAGCTAAGTTTCAACGTGATATTGACGCTGTTCATCGTGGTGTCTACGTTATAGACTCCCTTTAAATATTAAAAAATGCTTTAAGATGACGTTTGCTAAAATTGAATGTTCGTATTACGAACTATAGCATTTGAACACTTTCCTGCGCAATGTTACTGAAGTAAAAGATCTTGGGGTTATCTTTGACCCGATGTTGAACTTTAATAATCATGTTGACTTCATCATTGCAAAGTCATACTCAGTACTTGGTTTTATCCGTCAGAATTCCACTAAGTTTTTCTGACCCTTACACTCTGAAAATATTATATATAACATTTGTACGCTCGCGTCTTGAATACGCAGTTTTCATATGGAGGCCTATAGCCAAGTTTCTATTAAAAGAATAGAACGTATTCAGAAGGTGTTTCTTAAACTCGCTCTAAGAACCCTAAAATTCGACGATCCTGTCCCTTCGTATGTTTCGCGTCTCATTCTTATTGACCTACAGTCTTTGGATAGTCGTAGGTCTATATTGTCGATGACTTTTATATTCAATATTATTCAAGGGATCCTTGACTGCCCTTCTCTCATGGAAAGGATTACTTTTAATGTTCCTAGGCGTAACCTCCGAGTCACTTACCCTTTTTACTGCAAAAAGGTTAAAACTAATTTCGCCAGCAATGCTCTTCTTGCAAGATCTATGCGAGAATTTAATATTTTGTCTCAAACAATCGTCAGTGATTTTTCAATGACCACTGAAGCTTTCGTAAATCTTTTTCGCTCGCTATCTATAAATCTTTAAACTTGTTTTAAATGCTTAGCACATTAACTTCTTAAGTTTAGTATGTAACATAGTTGTATTGTTATATAAAAATGTATGTACTTGTTGTTAGTAGTCTGTAAGAAACTTTGTTTCATTGACGGTATTACAATAAATATAAATATAAATATAAACCAACTTCTAGTAACAGTATGGATTCATTCAGTTTATGTGACGTCCTCACGGACCAGACAGTTCAACCTGATGCGAGTACAATATCCATTTAAAGGTCGAGTTGTCGAACTGAAAAGCACCGGACAGGAATATGAATATTGATTTTTGAATTGTCTAGGCGACCACCCTGATGTGGGGGTAGCGTGCTCCGCCTACTGCAACGAAGGTCCTGGATTCAAGTACCGTGCAAAGCAACTTCCAAAATTAAAAAAATATATATATATTTCAAACTAGAAAATAGTTCTCTTAGCGGGTTTTGCCCTCCGGCAGTGGTGTGGCAAACACTCCGAGTATATTTCAGCCATGAAAAGCTTCTCAATGAAAATTCATCTCCCTTGCAGCTGCCATTCAAAGTAATCATACAACGTGTAGGTCCCGACAGTTTTTAAGCAAATCTAGGCAAGACGAAAATTGAAAGAGAAATCTTGCCTTAATCTCGTCAGGGCTAAATCCCTTTTTAGGCTAGAGTTTTTCTAATAAATAATCTGGTTCTAATGTCAATGAACCATAAGATCGCCTGTTTTGCTTGATGTAGCCGCCCTACTTATGGAAATTTCAGAAATTCCTTTTCTTAAGTACCAGCTGGCCATGAACTACCTATTTTCTGAACAATAGATTTTTGGTAGTAGCTACAGCTATGTTGCACTTGCATCTCCAACACTTGTAGATACATTTGTAAACTCATTTGCACCCAAGAGCTTGAATTGCACACAATACACGCAACAACATGCAAACAACGATCATAAGTTTTTGCGATAGCGATAAAACCGAACATGAGTTTCTACTTAAACAGTTTGCAACATGGCCACACGGATAATGGAAATCAGAAGCAAAATAAAGACAAAAAGATGAGCTGCAAATTCGCAGGCAATCCGAGCTAACCCAGGTTAACCGGAGATAAGTAAAAATTAAAACAAACAAGTAAAGGTGTCTAAGTTCGGGTGTAACCGAACATTATATACTCAGCGTGAGCTTCAATTGCACATTTCATTTCCGATAAATTACTTTTCTACATAACACGTGGCACCACCCGTTTAAAAACAAAATGTCTCCCCATTTCCTCTTACAATAAAACTTGATAAGTGAAATATCATTGATACAAAACTACTTGCTAAATTATAGCTTATTATTCTAGCCTACGACCCTTTGAAACTTGTTTTATATCTAAGTTGCCCTGGTCTTTAACCAATCCCGTCCATTTTTACTAGAAATATTTTCTGCTATAGGGATAATTTGTGTACCCAATTTTATTACGATCCGTTAATTTTTCTTCGAGTTATGGCAACCGAAACATAGAAAATTGCTTAGTCATAAAAGGGGCGGTGCCACGCCCATTTTTTTAAATTTGAAGTTTTTCCTATTTATTGTTATAAATGCATTTGGCAAATGAAATACCGTTGATATAGAACTCTGTTTTGCAAAGATATAGCTAATTTTATTCGTCCACGACCTTTTTAAAAATCTTTTATATAAAAGTGGGCGTGGTTATCATCCGATTTCGCTTATTTTCAATAACAATCTAGGTCCAGATAAGCTCGTGTACCAAATTTGGTGAAGATATCTCAATATTTACTCAACTTATCGTGTTAACGGACAGACGGACGAACAGACGGGCGGACGGACATGGCTCAATCAAAATTTTTTTCGACACTGATGATTTTGATATATGGATATCTATCTATCTCGATTCCTTTATACTTGTACAACCAACCGTTATCCAATCAAAGTTAATATAGTCTGTGTGCAAAGCACGCTGAGTATAAAAAAAGCTCAAAGGTAGTATGCAGCCAGAAATTGGCACGCAATCCCTATTGATGTGTAGGGATGTCCAATTTCAACATCCGCTATGTGCATATAGCAGTGAACAAAAAAATAGCAGTGGCAATTTTTATCAAATTTCGTCAACTAAATTCATCTTTATCTTATTTTCGATATTTGAAGAAAAAAGTTTCAATTAATTGTCTAGCTGAAACTAAGCACACTAATTAAAAAAAAATAAAAACGTTTTCGAAAAACTTCAAAATTTGAGAAATTTTTAAGAAGAAAAATTGTCAAAAATCAATGCGAAGTTTCAGAGACTGTAGCTTGCACTTTGTTAGACTAGAATTGATTGCGCTACAAAACTACAAAATTAAAAAAGTTAAAAAACTCCAAATAAAAAATTCCAAAGTTTCCTAAAATTTTTTCGAAAAGTTTTTGAGATTGGTTAACATAGTTTCAGTTACAAAAGAGATATACACTTTTCTTAAAATATCGAAAACGAAAAAAAAATTATGTTGAGAAAATTTCATTAAAATTGCCACTGCTATTTTTCCTTTCGCTGCTGTATTCGAAGGGACAAAAAAAAGCAATCAGGTGAAAAGTACAAAAACAGGAAAGAGGGTCTCAAATATAAACGCTTGAATAATTTACCCATTCATCTCTAACTGCATTGGATTTACTACTTACTACCTTTTGCTTTAAAATTCAGTCGGCAAAATTTACGAGTGCTAAAGAAATATGATTTCAATTTTGACAATTCCAATGCCCTTATTTCTTATATTCTCCGCATGTATGTATATACCTCCTTTTAAACAAAAAATTTCAATTCAAAGAATTACAACAATTTTCCTTAATTTACTAAAAAATTATATTGGCCAAAAATACGCTGGAAGGTGCTTGCGTGAGCTCCAGAAGATTTGTTTATACCATATCCTCGGCTGAAGATCAACCTGTCTCGGTCGTCAAAGTCGAATTAACCGATATAATAACTTGATTTGAGAACGCCGTATTTCGGAATGGGTTACGAAAAAGCACGAAATAGTATGTTTTGAACAATAATTTCTGAAATAAAGTATTCTACATCAAAATTCTGAGATTGCTAGGTAAGATTGAACTGACCGGTCCGTGCGGACCTTATATAGAATGAAAAAGTCTATGGAGAAGTCAATGTCTAGAATAAGTCCTAGATATTTTGCACAAGGCTTTTGCTTCATAGTCTCCTCACCTAGCTTAGACCTAGCCTAATCATAGATGTTATATCTCTTAGAAAACAGGGTCGTACCAGTCATCCCGAAAAAGAGCTTATTGTATGAATGCACTTTCTAGTATGACAATTGCAACGTCATATGCGTACCTCATAAGTTTGATGAGTCCCAGGGTTTAGAGGCATTGCTGCAATCCCGGCAATGTATGAGGATACTCCTGAGGTGTACTCCTCATATTCCAAGGCTTTTTCTAGATTAAAAGCTCCCTGTGTCTAGCGACTTGCCATTCAAAAACGCATGTTGTGTTGTGGAGAACAGTTTTTCATCATCAAAGGTTTCGAGCGGACATGACATTAAGCTAATGGCTTGTAGTCTTTTTGATACATATGATGATGTTCCCCACCTTTGGAAGGAGAACGACGCGAGCAATTCCCCAAGAGTGGGCTATATGTTTCAGTCTTATGCACCCGTCGGATATTATTTTAAGCCATTTCACGATCGCTCTACTTGAAATTTGTATCACGGAATTTCCCTCTTGGCCCGGCGATATAAAGCTAGACAAAATTTTTCACGCTCATTTGAGCTTGGTATCAGTCACACAACCCGGAACTAACCGCTCTGTGATCGAAGTGTATGTGCTGTCTGCTGGCTCTTCTGCGCGGAAACGCCCCAAAGGAGTCTTCACTACTACGTGAGCGTTCTCTGTTCCCTTTCATTATTAGTACGGACGCTATACCTCTCCTAGCTAGGACTTTCCTTAACCTCGCTGTTTCGCTGCAGCACTCTATGTTCGTACGGAAATTTTTCATGATACTCTCTTGTCCTATGAATTTCACGCTTGTATATACTTAACAGATCCCGATAACACATTTACTTAACCCGTCTTCGAAGAAGAATCAGCTCCTACTACACCATGGTGGCTTTGATTTTCCTTTTAAATTCTTAGTGGCAAGATCTGGTGTACACAGTCATGGGCGTCCTGATGGGATCCTCCCTGGGCTGCCCCAGTATAGTTTCTACATGTTTCTAGAATTCCTCATACCCTTTCTATGGGGGATACTGAAGCTGATAAACACATGTTCGGAGAAGGATGGCATATCAAGAAATCTCCAATCATACATTGATATAGCACGTTCAGAGCTTAATGCATTATTAACAAACATCGATGGATGTTGGACCAACATATGTATGTAGGGACACTGACCCTGTCGGCTATCTTGCTTTGCAGTATGTAACAAAATAGAGACTCGTCTCTATCATTTGTATCGCCTCCCTCCCACGCATTTTGGTGCGCATTTGCGCCCACGCACATAACCAGCTGCCTTTGCTCTCTTCCACTAGCCTCTTGCACTACATTGGTGGTGCCTCCATATTATGAGCCATATAGCAGGATGCCAGGATAAATGCGTGCATATTGTTCTGCTCGTAGACTACAATTGCGAGGTCCTCAGTAGTGTAATTAGGCAGCATATAAGAGTGTAGCTGTTTCCTTACTGTGACTTCCACTCTCGCCCTGCTTTCGATTATTGATAGTAAACTCCAAATCCGCGCGCGCTGAGCCAGAGACCTTTCATCCCGATGAAAGCCTTGACTCATGGATCAGCGGCACGTAACATGAACCCTTACTTGGTACACACTTTCGAATAATGAGCTTCATAACATTACAAGCATCACCCCTTCTCCTTCCTTCACACTCCAGTGCTTAAATAGATAAATAATGAAAGAAAATTTCTCACATATTTCATCGAATCCAAGAAGGGAAATCTATTGTAATTAAAGTAATTAAGTTGCAATAAACTATCAAGGAATTTGGCTAGCCAAGGGACTTTGCTAGCCGCCCACATCAAATTGGTATTACATCATGTTGCACGCACGCACACATAAATATGTACATATATATTAAAATACCAGCAGCTAAAGTCTAAGCATACCTTGAAGATATCGGCATTTTATTGCGTCGAAAGGTATGAAATAGTTAGACAAATACTTACTCTTACAGCAACAACAACAATAGTTAAATTTGTAATCAAACATGTGCAAAAACACCACAATGAATTTGGTGCTACTTGCTGGCGTTGCACTGTCTTGCGACAGCTGTTGATAGAAAGTATTCGCACATGATTCATTTCCTGGTATTTTTGGTGGACAAACAAGGCTCTATAGCAACAAAAACAGCAACAACCAATTTTTACTAGCACCACTTGTACAATGGTGTGAACAACAAAACAACGTTTCGCCCCATCGATTAACTTCATATCAAAGGATAACAACAGAGTTATTAATATCAATGAAAACAAATACCACAAACAACACAACACAGGCACATAGAAGAGGAACTATGAAGTCTACGAAAACCAAGTCAAGAGTCAAGTCGAGATGTTGAGCGCAGGAAGATTACATGCAAACGCTCGACCAAAGCAACAATCCAAATGATATCAGCAAAATATGCCAGAGAATGTGAATGTTGTCATTACTCATCCGGAATGATTAGAATTCTCTGGAGGAATTCACCAATAACTTGAACGAAACAAACTAAAGATGTAAAAGCAGCAGGCGAGTTGTCCCAAGCTAGCGTGGATGAGGACGTGCCACTACTGTTGCTGCTTTTGTATATCAGTAGATGTGATGTCGAGGTATCGAGGGTGTTACCACAGCTATGAAAATAAAACAAATGATATATGATGCCATATATGACCGCTCCAACTACATAGACGACAGTACAGATAATTGGGGGTGTGGCAGCAGGAAGTTGGAAGTGTGAATATTTTCATCTTTTGTGTAGCAAAAGAAGGCGTTAAACGAAGATTCCTTTTAATTAATGATATCGTACATTCAAGTTGACCATAAGCCCGCTCCACAAAACTCGTGCATGCCATCAACAATGAACTGGCACATTCAACCGCCCATTGTAAGGCGAAAGGTCAAATATGTTTTTGCTCATATAGGCCGACATGGCATCTTAACACGTTCCAAAAGTTCAAACAAGATTTGTGAGTGAATTCTATGCGATAATGAAGTGAAACCTTTTACTAAAAATTACACAACAATACAAAAAAGTTTTCGTTGAATTAAGAGTATCGAAAAAAGCACGATTTTTGTTGGTTAGTTCAAGATATCAGCGCAAAAATGGGAGACAGTCCTGCAAAGCACCAGTTTCGCACACTACAGGTTCAATAACTACCTCCGAACTGCCTGAGCGGATGCAGTGAAGGACAGCTGGTAGCCGCAATTGTGCCAACAGCATTCAAGGTAGAACTACATGAAAGGTTTGTTACCGGTGTTTATCGACGAGAGAGACAAGTTATGCATTTTTTATTGCAGTGTTTTATATTTGTTATCGATAAACAAAAGTTATGGATTTTGAATTGACGAGTTATCGCTTTGTTATTAAACAGTTATCGCTATGTCATTATAAAAAGTGTTCGGCTTATTACAGATTTGTTATCGATTTTTTTCCCAAAAAATATCAATTTGTTATAGAAAAGTCATCGATTTGCTTCATCCAGTTATCGAAAAGTTATCGATTTACTACCGAAAGTGTATCCAAATACCTTATCGATGCATTTCATAAAAGTTATCGATTTGTTATCAAAGAGTAGTAGATTTTTTATAGAAAAACTGACGAATTCTTATCGCAGTGTTATAATTTGTTACCGATTTGTTTACGCAAATCGTCAGTTTGGATTGTATATATCAGTAAAACTTGAATATAAAATCTATCCCACCACTGCTTAACGCCGATAACAACCCAATAATAAAGCTATTTATCATCAATACGATGTGCGAGGGATTTTCATATATTTTTGTCCTGCTATGTGCAATCTGGATGTGTAAAAGTCTGTTTAAGTAGGTGACATAAAGGAAGCGAGTCTATTGCTTGGATGGTAGGAAAGCACCTTTCTCGCTTTCCTTTGAGCTTTTGTTGGTTCACCTTGCCTGATCCGTTGAAAGACTTAGGTTATCAATCAACATTTTGCTATTTTCTCGTTTCACTTCATTCAGGGGGTTAGAAAGCACGCATTTACCAACTTCACTATCTTTTTTCAATGCCAGATCGCTCAGGTTTCTTGAAGGAAACAGCTTTCGTTCTCCTGACTGTGTGGTTGAAAAATGTATGTTCCGATTCCATATTTTCCTATTTATTCGGGTTACTTTTCACTCATTTGGCGCGGTATTTGAAATACAAAGTTCTAAGGCTAATACATTTCACCCCAAATGTTTCGTTTGTAGATGCCCGGCTATGGTCAAGCTACGCTTGGAATGTCTGAGCAAGCACTGTTTAGTAGAGTTTGGCTATGCTGAAATTGTAGGCGACCTGCGCTACATTAGACGTACAACTTTGTTTAACTTTTTATACATATAAAGGAGGAGGGGCATTAGCTCATTCACTGGTATCACAATGTGCCCCACGTCCTTGCTGGGGGCAGCCACTATAACCTTACATAACTTTGTAATATTTTTTAAGGTTGATTGATACTCTTTTGGTTCGCTCGTCGAGAAAATATCCATATAAAATTGTCTTAATAGGCTCAACAAAATATGGGCCTTGTAAGTTGTAAACTTAACGCAAAGCACTATTTTAACCGTACGTCTACTAACAATGTGTTCTGAACAAGTTTCAATATTCGCCAGCCAAACAATATTCCTCAGTCAACAGTTCCTTCTCCCTACACGTTAGACATCAAGAATATAATTGCTTCCGTTTCCAGTTCAATGCAGCTCTTATCTTGTCAGACGTACTCTAATTGCAGAGATTCTAGGGGTTTTATAGCACAATCTTTTCAATGTTTCGCCAACGCAATTTATCGGTTCCCCCCATTTTCAGCCACACCTATCCCTGGCGAAACCTGTTTATTTAGCAAAGGAAGCTCTGCCGATCCGAAGTTTCTCAGTTAAGGAGTCGCTGGATGACTTAGAAAGTTCAATGTGGTAATATCTAATAGTTTCCGAGTTAGTCGGGTAAATACCTGAATGGTGCTCTTTTCCGGAACGTACCGGCAAATGACAATCAACATCGATTAAATTCCTCAGAAGAATAAGAAGAAGGCCCCTAACAGGGCAAGTTTCGATATTTAAAACGGGTTTTGAGTATATTAACTCCCTCCGCGCATAGGAGTTTCACTTCATAAAAAAAGTAATAAGAAAAAAGTGAAAATAAGTACTCATAATAACGCTACTAACCAAATGACTTACAGTTGTGGTGGTGGGAGACGAAAATGAAGTGTACACTCCCAGCACATCATCACTTGGCCGCCTTGCGGTCATTTGTCAAAATTCATGGTCATACACTGTCAGCGCCACGCTTGCCACCACAATCTTCAACACTTCTTATGGTTGCATAGTTACAAGTCTAACATAATGTTGGTCAGCCATCGCCCATTAGCCAAAAAAATAATAACATACATACAATCATACCACAAGACAAACCAAAGGCCTTTTAATGGGAAATAAAGAACAAAATTTGCGCGACCCTTCCACTCATACAACACCCACAACCTACTCTACTACGCTAGTCTTAAATTCTTGTAATTTTTGATTTTGTTCTGGCAGCAGCAGGCATATACTGACCAGCACTAAATATGACCCCCCACTGGGCTCATGTCATTAACTCAACATTACACCCGAGGCGCCAGCAGTTTTAAATGATCTGACCAACAATGTGCTCAAAGCTCAGCCAAAAATTTTTGTGGGCGGTAAGGCATTTTGGCTTTTGGCGGTTAGCCGCTCGACAAGACATTTGTTGTCATTGCTGCTGTTGCCACTAACTGCTTCTGTTGTTGTGTTGCAAGGGTTATGTCCGACTCTGGTTGACCAGAAACATTGCTACTTGTGGCCAACTTTATGGCATTACGAATACTTGTACTTAGTAAAGTTCATACTCATTTTATGATACAAATGGAAGTTTGTAAGAGTATGCCACTAAACTGTGTTTACTTTAAGTTTAGCTAATTTACTAAGATATAGTGTTGTTGTAAATACATTCTGTAGCTGTATTTCTAATGATTGTGCACACATTTTTGTTGAATGTTTTTTGAAAGCTGACAAAATTGTCTCTCAAATTTTAAGCCACAAATTTGTGTCATTTTGCAATTGAAGTTTTATGACAATTTTAGAGGTCACACATACACACGCACAGCAGTGAGTACGAAAATAGCAGTGATAATTTTTATCAAATTTCATCAATTAAATTATTATTATTTTTTGTTCGCAATTACTCAAAAAAATTCCGAAAACTCTAAATCAAGACGAATCCATACAAGGTGATGGCAAAGCGAATTCAACCCAATTCGCAGTGCAGACAAATTTCAAGTCAAAAGAAAATTTACGTTGATTTCGATTAACTGGCATACATTTGCATGAAAATCAAGAAGAAGCAATCCACTGTTGGGATAACAGCACCTGGTACTGATAACGCCTTGGTTTGAATTCGAAACTAAAAACAAAATTTCAGATTTCTTTCAGTACCAGGTGTTGTTATCCCAAAAGCTGATTGCTTGTTCTTGATTATTTTCCGTACATCGCCTTGTACAACAATATGTCAGTTAATGGAAATCAATGAAAATTTTCTTTTGACTTGACATTCTTCTGCACGGCGAACCGGTTGAATTAGCTTTGCCATCACTTTGTATGGATTCGCCTTGCATTGTATAGTTTAAGTTACGAAATTCATAGAAGTCGTTTCTAAAATATCAAAAACTAGCAGACCCGGCAGACTTTGTTCTGCCTTAAATTTGGTATATCTGCATACATTTTAATAAGTTTTTTCCATCTAACTCTGCCCTCCCCCTCTACACTTTTTTCCTAATCTTTGTATTCACTCCTCCCTCCGTATTTTTCGCTTCATCTTTCTCCATTTTCGGCTCATTCTATATCTTTCTCAGTCTCCTTCTCCTTCTCTCTTTTCTCTTCTCTCAAGTTTTTCTCATTCTTCTTCATCTCTTATTGCCAGTCCCAGAGGGTGGTATGCATTTTGTTCCAGTCCCATTCCGAGTCTCATCCCAGTCCCACTCCGAGTCTCAGTCTCAGTCCCAGTTCCAGTCCTAGTCCTAATCCCAGTCCCAGTCCGTATCTGGTCTACTTCCAGGAAAAAAGCATCGTAAATACTAACATAGGCAAATTTATATACCAAATTTCAGGCAAATCGAATAGGACGTATGTAAATAGGTATGTGGGTATTATTAATTCATGTCTTTATTTCGGCTTCGCATGCATATTTATCAGTTTTGCCAGATTGATGCGACTGAATCAATATCACAATGAAAATTACTTTAAAGCTCTCAGCAACAGCTTTCATTTGATATCCATAATACGCGCACATTCTAGGGGTATCGGGGTCCATGTTTTGGCCTATATCTCGAGACCCTAGTCACCCAGCGGTGTAAAATTTACTCTGTACTATAGCACACATCAGCAGCTTCAATTTGGTACCCATAATGTAAAAACACATCCTAGTGTTACCCTGATCCACGTTTTGGCCTATATCTCGAGACCCTAGTCACCAATAGGTATGAAAACTACCCTGTACTCATCAACAGCACTCATCAACAGCTTCCATTTGATAGCCATATTCTATAATCACATTCAAGGGGTACCCGGGTCCCCGTTTTGGCCTATATCTCGAGACCCTGTGCGTCGATCGCAACCAAACCTATGTGCGAACCACCGCGTGAGGTATACGCAACTTATGTGAAAGTTTGAACAAAATCGACCGACAGTTTTTGATTTTATAAGCCTCACACAAACGGACATTCATTTTTATATATGGGGTATTCCATCTCATTTCGACCAATTTTGAACCCGACCCCTTTAGAATTGGCTGAAAGTTTTTCTTCTTTTTCTAGCTTACGAAAGACGTTTTTCAGAAGTTTTTCAAATTTTTTCATCCAACTCAAAAAAAGTTATGAATTTAAAAAAAAACACCGTTTTTGTTTTCAAAATGCTATAACTTTCTCAAAAATTGACCGTTTGGGATCTTTTTTCTTTTAAAAAAATTTGCTTTTAAATATACTTTTCGGAAAAAATTCAAAAAAATTTTTAAATTTTTTTTTGTAATTTTTCAGTTTTTCGAGATTTTTCGAATTTCGCCTTTTGTTTTCTCATAAAAAACTTCAATCAATTCTGCAATCATCCCCACTAATCCCGGAGTGGGCCGAGAATATTTAATTGAAAAAATTTAAAATTTGTTTTGTATTTTTTCCGAAAAGTACATTTAAAAATATATATTTAAAAAAAAATGATCCCAAACGGTAAATTTTTGAAAAAGTTATAGCATTTTGAAAAAAACACCGTTTTCCAACTCAAAATAAGTTATAAATATTTTGAAAAGTGGGGGTGATTGCAGAATTGATTGAAGTTTTTTATGAGAAAAAAAGGGCGAAATTTGAAAAATCTCGAAAAACTGAAAAATTACAAAAAAAAGACTTTAAAAATGTTTTTGAATTTTTTCCGAAAAGTACATTTAAAAACAAATTTTTTAAAAGAAAAAAGATCCCAAACGGTCAATTTTTGAAAAGTTATAGCATTTTGAAAACAAAAACGGTGTTTTTTTTAAATCATACTTTTTTTGAGTTGGATGAAAAAATTTGAAAAACTTCTGAAAAACGTCTTTCGTAAGCTAGAAAAAGAAGAAAAACTTTCAGCCAATTCTAAAGGGGTCGTGTTCAAAATTGGGCGAAATGGGATGGAATACCCCATATATAGAAATAAGAAAGTGGAGTTCAATTAACGAAATTTAATAAAGCAAGGTTCAATCCTCTTGCTCGTGTTCGCCGCAGATAATATCTCGAGGCAAGTGAGCCTATTGACCGTCTTAAAGTACTGTACTATATTTATTTAAGGGAATATCGGAACAAGTATAGCGCTTTTAAGACAGTATTTTTAAACAGCGGAGTAATTTTTCTAAATTGATAAAAGATAGCATGAAAATCTTTGCCTCATCAGTGGTGAAGTCAAAATGTTGTAATCTTTAAACTGTTTTCAATTGATTGTTTCGCTTCCTCGCTTGTTGTTTATGGGATCCCTTTGAGTTTTTGACAGTAATGGATGTAATAACGAGCAACACTAGGGGCGTGACAGTGTTGTGTGTTCCTGAGGCCGTCAGAAAAACGTGCGAAAAACAAATTTTATTTCACTCTTACACCTTACCGCTCTTTGAATATAACCTACATAGTTCGTTCAACAGATAACATTAAATAACACGGTTAATTGGCAAAGAAATTACTAACCCTACCTCAGTTTTAATCAGGAGGAGTCTTTTTGTACTGTACTAACTCTGAACATGGATAATTCCGTCTATTGTTGACTTTTATAAATTAAATATGCAGATGTTTTTCTTGTTATACAGAAGCCAAAGCTCTACGTACTAGCTCCCGTCACTGCTAAGCCATCCCATAGATCATAATATTTTGTTAGTCATCGTGGGATGAGAATATTTGCGAATTAATGTTCCCTGCTCAACTACTTCCAGCTAACGGTCAGGTTAGGCTAATTTGGGTGGCAGCTATCCACTTAAGTAACAGCCCACTTGCACATCTCTATGTTTGTCCGTTATGCTACCACATATTCCAGCAGAGAAACTGTTCCAGATATTTAGCGAATTGCTGCGTGACAGCTATAAAGGTACGAATAAACACATATATGTAGGTCTTTGGCATTTGCTCGAGCGATTCGATTACGCCCCGACCGAAATATTAACGCCTCGTCCTGGCAAAAGCTGGATAGCTGAGCAAAAAGTGACTGAATGATTTCTACTCGTCGTCTTTCATAAAACTAACACCACAGGGTTGTTCAGAATATTTAGGCGTACCGCATGTGCTTCCTATTGACGACGGATTAGAAAAACCTTATCACACATCAGGAAGTGTTGTCAGTCCAGCGTTTGTTAAACTGACCCGAAGCCCACCTGTCTGACAGCTGTTAGGGATATTTTTGTACCCTGGCATCCAGATTATTATAATCAAAAATTAGTCAGACCCCACCGTAGGTGAGCTGAAGTAATCCCTCACTGCCCTCAACCTTATGATGGCAGATCTGATCTGATTAGATCTTGGAAAAAGTGTCTAGTGCTCTTCACCAGACCATAAGGCCATAGAAGAGCATGGGCTAAACCACCAGAGTGTACAGTTGATTTATTACCTTTGGATAGAGCAGCCGACAGCAGTACAAGGCAACTGAAACCTTTTTAGCTCTGTCCTCAGCATTGAAGCATTGAGCCACCATCGGAGCTTGCTGCCAATAATAATCCCAAGCTAAGAGCACCAGCAGTGCTCCCTCATAAGGGGGTGGTCTAAATTCAGCAATCTTGTACCTCCGCGTAAGAAAAAAGGGCTCAGTTTTTCTAGGGTTCACAGTTTATGCATATGGTACGGATTATCTGGTCACGACACCCAGGCATTCAAAGTGTATTCAAATATTCAACTATGACAAGTTTTGCCAGGTCATCGGTACAAGCCTCCATTTTGCACCCCTTCATGTTCTAAAGCATGCGTGTCCCTTTCTCACCTTTGTCTTAGTGGTCGCTCCCGCCAATATGCCGCTGAAGTTCTGTCACCTAACACTCTGCTGATAAATTCTACTAAAACAGAATCAATTCACAGTGTTGAGAGTGCTCATTCAATTGCCGCTGGTGGGACATTGTTTAAGGCTCTTTCACTGTCAAGAAAGGCACCCAGCATAAATTCTTTGTCTCGAGGGACCTCTTTAGATGTTTGACAACCGCATGAGGAGCTGTTTACGTAGATCTCTCTTACAAAAGGCGTGTGGAGGTGACAAAAATCGCTCTCACAGAATGCTGCCCCTTACGTTAAGACCAATCAGGTGCGCAACCTTTTAAAAGAAACAAGGATAGCCTATTTGGTCTTAAGTCTTTGGGAAAGATGTGAGAGTTTTTATCCGCCTTTTTAAATGAACTTGACTATGACTATCTAACGTTTCAAGTCTAAAAGCAAGTTTTGTCCTCAAAAAGCAGCACTTCCATGGTATTCATTTGGATTTTTCGAAGACTACGTTGAGTAAGCAACTCTGTTTTTACTTTAGAAAAGATGGTTGCATAAAATTATGTCATACAACTTAAAAACTTTTGGCTGAGTGAGTTTTTTTCTGTAAAATTGTTTTCCATGACCCGTTTCATTGATTACCGCCCCATAACTAATGAAAAGTTAGATAAGCAATTTAGTCATTGGACAAATTTAGTGCCGCTTTTAGACATGCCTGTTTAAGGTTTTCATCTGCTATAATGAAAAAAGAAAATGTTGCATAGTATGAACGGGAATCGCAAAATAAGCATTTGTGAAATGGTAGAGGAAAAGTCCTTGCGAAGACAAAAACTGAAACTTTTTTTACACTCCACATTTTTATAGGACAGCCTCAATATTCTGTCGAGGTGTTTACCTAAATAGGTAACTGCCATGATTCATTACAAGAGGTTTGCTCGACAGACACATTTTTTGACAATTGCAGCCATTTTGCTCCCAAATCGAATTGACATCCGTTAACTGTGTTGTTTCTTTGCGAATTTTCTAAAAATATTAGTAGTAGAAATAGGAAGCAGTCAGTTTACAAATACCCGATAAGTACTTAACTGCATAATTACTTAGAACATTTATTTTAATTTTAATGAATTTACATATTAACTATGCCATGATCTATTAGTGTGGCTGAACATAGATTTATGAAAAGTACGGGCACCAAGGAATCGTGCAATTTCGTAAACCTATGAACATACGAAACCTAAACCAATTCAAAATTCATCGTTCAAGGTCAAAACCTCGACTAATAAATCGACTCACGTAAAAATGTCATTAGTAAATAATGGAGATGCCATAAAGATATGTACTCATTGGGCATGTTAACTTATAAAGTCTAGAACAGGAGTCTACTGCTAATACGCGTCCAAAAATATCGAGAGAGGTGACCTCGAAAACAATAATCCTAAGGCGGAAAAGATCTATCTCTGTCCGAAGATATTTGCAGTTGAAGTTGTCAATTTTCATGTGCTTGTTGTAATGTTTTGTACACTGAAAAAGATTTTGTGTACAAGGGGATTTTGCACGCATTTAATTTTGATCCCACCTCATTGGTGGAACTTCCAGGGAAATTTTTTATAAGCTCGGCTGAAGGCCGCCAACGCAACCCTGGGTTATTTTTCGGTTTTTCGTCAATATCTTTTGAACGAGCTAAAATTTTTATTTCCGCCTTCGAATTATTGTTATCGAGGTCAATACGCGTCTTTTGACACTTCTCTCGATATTTGTGGGCGCTTATTAAAAGTCGACCTTCTGTTCTATTAATTCCGTATGTTCGGAACATTCCTCTCCATTTAAGAATTTGGAGAATCGGTATATAATTGGAATATTATGCATATTCGGACCTCGTGTGGTAGTATCAAATGAATGTATCCCGAATATTCTAAATTAACGGTTTATCCGGAACGCTTCCATGAATACTTAACGGAAAAAAGCTTTCCGAAATTTCAGAATAAAGAGGTGAATACTCCCTGTGTAGCACAACCGCACAAAAGCTTAACTCTTCTGTTAAAGTCAAGGTAGGAATATAAAGTTCTAAGACAATAAGCCGTTTGCTTTTATTTTTCTTTTTGTCAGTTCATTGCGGCTGCTGAGTAGCGTATCACCCCATGTCGGCTGCCTGTTCAAAATCATGCTATCTCAAAATATTTTTTCAAAAATTTCCCAATTCAAGATTTGTCATAAAACCGCCCTATATTAGAGTTAGATTGAAGAACGCTTCATCTCAGAATGCTTTTCATTAACTCCCTCTTATGACAAAATGGATTGAACTTATGCTCATGAGGGGTTTTGAAAACAAAATTGAGATAGTGCATTTTTGAATAAAATTCTAACGTACGGCATTCTTCAAACAATTTCTGAAAGAATGACCAAACCAACATAACTTTATATATCAATGCACGAAATATTTAGTAGAAAATGAATTATTTCCCCAAAAAACTTTTGACATTTGCAAATGTATTATCACTACTAATATACTACCAAAGATACTTTTCTACTACAATTTTCACTGAAGAGTATTGAATTATTCCCCGTTTTCCGTACTTCGTAAAAGCAACCCGTCCAGATTTTTCAATTTGGGAGTGTCAAAGATCTGTCATCATTGAAGAACAAACCTCTAGTAATTGAATCATGGGTAACTGCTATGAAAACATTAATTAAAAAATATATTTTCATTAAATTGTATTATCAAAGCAGAAAGCTTTTTTACATTCAATATTGAGGCAAAGCAAATTATTTTCACATTAGCATTAAATCTCCAAATCATCCACACTGTTTAAATGTATGAAAGCAGGCATGCTAACGACGAAACGATATCATTCGTTACGATAATTCAACGCATAATAAACGAACGAAGTCACTTCGTTTCGTTTATTAACGTTAAGATCGTCAAATTAACGATTATATTGTCGTTCTTAACGTTAATCAACGAAACGACATGACTTCGTTTCGTTTATTAACGATTGATATAGTCGTAACGAAATGATATTCGTTTCGTTCGTTAGCATGCCTGGTTGAAAGGCCCGATATCGTCGTCACCATCCCATTCAAGTCCCGTTAGGAAAACTAAATACCAACAACTCATGATCTATGTAGTTCATCAATCAGTAACTCAAAATTTGTTTAGTCAACTTGAAAAGTTTTTATCAACGTAACGATGCCACTTCAGTAGCTGTGATGAGGAGCGCAATATCAGATTCTAAATGTGATCATGTAAATTTATTGTTTTGAATTCATTTACAATGTTGATGTATGCCATAAAATATATCAACAGACATCATAAATACAATAATAATAACAAAATTAAAAAAGGAGAGATTTGTGTTTGTCATCGTTCGATATCTCGTTTTGTGTCTTTTTTTTTGTTTTGTTTTTTAGAAAAGAATGCCCCAACATAAACGGATATTGTAAACGTAGGCAATATTTGTAGGAATTCCACTGTAGGCAGTGCTTTGACTTATTTTGGAGCGTTAACCAGTTACCAGTTGAACGGTAATTGCATTTGAAGTGACAAGATGACAGTGGGTTTTAGAGTTTTTGATTAAAGTTTGTGTTTTTGTAAAATTAGCTTTAACTAACCTGAAATAAAAATAAATAATGACTTCCTGAAAATCTACTTATTTACTAATAATTTATTTATATATCTATTTATTTAATTATTTCTTTATTTATTTCAATACCATACATCAGCAAACGCCCAGTTTTTCAGGAGAGCAAAAAATTTTTTAAGGGCTGTTTTCTCGACTGCCTGTTAAAATTTATCTATCTTTTAAATACAATTTCATTTTCTGCATTGACCGTTATATTTATTCTGTCGACAAATTTCATAGGCAGTTATACACCCATTAAATGTTGTCGCTTTTACATGACAACCTATTGTATTTTAACGATTTCTGGGGGATTCCGATTATTTTGCACCTTCTGCTAACGTTCGAATCGCTGAACTGTCGAATAAATAACTCCAATATTCAGTATTGCAAAATGGGCTTTATTTAGACTACTTTGGGAGTAGTACAACTATACTTCAATATCACTTACTTCACAACTAATAGCGTGTTTAAATCAAACTGATTGCTTACTCTCAGTTTTCTCGTTCACACCATTTCTCCTAAGGTCTATATAGTAACTTCGCGAACAGGTGTATCTCATGCTTGGTTACCAACATGTATATTTGTAGTTTATGCTTTTCTACTAGCCATATGCGTGTGTATGTGTGAGTAACTACTTCTTCTCTTAGCTGAAGACTACATATGTGTATGTGAAATATCTCTTCACTTCGAGCTACTGGTTATGTGTGTTTAATATTCCTCGTTGCCTTTTATATAAGTGTGGCTGCTTGCTTGTGATTATATATTGACTGCATAGTGATGTCACCATTCGCCACAGTATTTACAGCCAAGGCTGATGGGGACGTGCAATTTTTTCATTTCCTGTTCAACGTCAATGCATCGAGCTTTATGTTAAGTTCTTCAATTATTCTACTAACTTCTCAAGTACTATTTCTTCCTCTGTTCTACGCTTTTTACCTCCTATACAGCTTTTACAAAAAACATCTTTTGTTTACAATTGATTTCGACGATTCTCTCAGATCCATTCGCACCACTGCCAATCTTCCATAATAATTTAAAAGGGCGTTGAGAAAATGAAATGGAATTTATGATGACAACAAATTTATCTGCCAGGTGGTCCTGGTACCGAAGGTCCTGGGTTCAAATCCAATGCAAACTAACAACAAAAATTTTGATAACAGTAATTTTCAATTAGAAAACTGGTTTTCTGAGCGTGATTGCCTCTCGGCAGTGGTTTGGCAAATACTCCGAGCGTATTTCCGCAATGGAAAGCTTCTCTGTGCCTTGCAGCTGCCGTTCGTAGTCGGCAAGCAAAATAAATCGGAAGAGAAGTTTTGCTTAAATCTCCTCCAAGGCCAATCACGCCAAGCATTCATTTTTATGGTTTTTTGTAAATACTTAATAATATCAAGTACCCGAATGGGTGACAAAAAATTCCGCTGTGTATTCAAATAAGTTTTTATACTCAGTTGAGCAGAGCTCACAGAGTATATTAAGTTTGATTGGATAACGGTTGGTTGTACAGGTATAAAGGAATCGAGATAGATATGGACTTCCATATATCAAAATCATCAGGATCGAAAAAAAATTTGATTGAGCCATGTCCGTCCGTCCGTCCGTCCGTTAACACGATAACTTGAGTAAATTTGGAGGTATCTTGATGAAATTTGGTATGCAGGTTCCTGAGCACTCATCTCAGATCACTATTAAAAATGAACGATATCGGACTATAACCACGCCCACTTTTTCGATATCGAAAATTTCGAAAAACCGAACAAGTGCAATAATTCATTACCAAAGACAGATAAGCGATGAAATTTGGTATGTGAGTTGAACAATGGGCGTGGCACCGCCCAGTTTTAAAAGAAGGTAATTTAAAATTTTGCAAGCTGTAATTTGGCAGTCGTTAAAGATATAATGATGAAATTTGGCAGGAGCGTTACCCCTATTACTATGTGTACGCTTAATAAAAATTAGCAAAATCGGAGAAGGACCACGCCCCACTTTAAAAAAAATTTTTTTAAAGTAAAATTTTAACAAAAAATTTAATATCTTTACAGTATTGTCACGGATATTAACATCACTAAGTTATACCATCACTAAGGCGATGCCAAGGCCACGATAAGCAGTATTTACGTCAATAATCAAATCATGTATACACATATAAAAGGCAGCCGAAAGATGTCACACACAGATGCATTTACTTATACGCCTATGGGAGCGCGAGAGACTGTAAACTACAAACATTCACATCAATAATTCAATCCTTATGTATCTCCATAAACGAATAAATAATTGCGTCTACACATATGTACGTATACGAGCAGCGGAGCGGCAATGCACAAACACATGCATATATCTTATGCGGCTGGCGATTTTGTAGCCGAAACTAACTAGTAACTTCTGGAAATCGAAGAGCCTAGAAGTATGCAGCGTAAACTATAAAAGCGGGGCAGGCGAGTAAGAAGTAATTCAGTTTGAGTTGAGCAATCATTGAGTTATTGATTAAGCACGCGATCTGGCGGCCAATAGTAGAGTTTAATTTGAGTTATCAATCAGTTTGGTTATTAAGCCAGCGAGTAGCAAAGTATAAGTGTTATTGTGAAGTACTTTAATAAAGGCCATTTTTCCATTATTCAATATTGGAGTTATTTATTCAACAGTTAGTGATTCGAACTTAGCAGAGGATTGCAAATAAGAGGATTTGCAGAAAATTCGTTACAGTATATAAGTAAATTATGTCAACATTCAACTCCAGTAATGATATGGTGCAATAAATACAAAAATAAAAGACAATTTCAAAATGGGCGTGGCTCCGCCCTTTTTCATTTAATTTGTCTAGGATACTTTTAATGCCATAAGTCGAACAAAATTCACCAATCCTTTTGAAATTTGGTAGGGGCATAGATTTTTTGACGTTAACTCTTTTCTGTGAAAATGGCCGAAATCGGTTGAAGCCACGCCCAGTTTTTATACACAGTCGACCGTCTGTCCTTCCACTCGGCCCTTAACACGATAATTTGAGCGAAAATTGATATATCTTTACTAAACTTAGTACACGTACTTATCTGAACTCACTTTATCTTGGTATAAAAAATGGTCGAAATCCGACTATGACCACGCCCACTTTTTCGATATCGAAAATTACGAAAAATTAAAAAAATGCCATAATTCTATACCAAATACGAAAAAAGGGATGAAACACGGTAATTGGATCGGTTTATTGACGAAAAATATAACTTTAGAAAAAACTTTGTAAAATAGATATCTCGAAAAGGCGTTCACCTATAGAACTTAGGCCCACCACTTTTTAAAATACTCATTAACACCTTTCATTGATTACCCATATCGTACAAACAAATTCTAGAGTCACCTCTGGTCCACCTTTATGGTCGATATCTCGAAAAGGCGTCCACCTATAGAACTAAGGCCCACTCCCTTTTAAAATACTCATTAACACCTTTCATTTGATTACCCATATCGTACAAACAAATTCTAGAGTCACCCCTGGCCCACCTTTATGGCGATATCCCGAAATGGCGTCCACCTATAGAACTTGATTCGAACTTGGGAAATAAATAAAAAAAATAAATGTAAGGCGCGATAACCTCCGAAGAGATCTAAGGCCGAGCTTCTCTTCCAATTTGCGTCGTGCTCCTCTTGATTTTCCCTACAAATTGGCCGGACGGGACCTACATGTTTTTGCCGACTCCGAACGGCATCTGCAAGGCAGATGAGTTTTCACTGAGAGCTTTTCATGGCAGAAATACACCCGGAGCGCTTGCCAGTCACTGCCGAGGGGCGACCCCGCTTAGAAAAATTTTCTTCTAATTGAAAACCTTATTTCTAAAATTTTGATGTTGCTTTGCCCGGGAGTTGAACCCAGGGCATACTGTGTGATAGGCGGAGCACGCTACCATCACCACCACGGTGGCCGGTGGGAAATGCGCATTTGTAAAAAGCCACCAGCTCAGATCCACACTATATTAAACAAGTTCAGTGGTTCATTCGAGAGCTTCGAAGAGCTTCTGTTCGGCGTTCACCTACATGTAGTGTGAGCGCAGGGACAGATACTCAGTAAATCAAGCAGTCAATCAGTTTAAGCTTGTACTTCGAGCAGTAAACATCTCATACGTGAATCTATCCTCAAACATCTCCATGTAGACACATATCACTACAGAAAAAGTTGCGTTTATATTCGAAGTTGTGCCTGCGTGTGCATCACTGAATAGTTAATTCGTGTCAACTTTAGTAAATGTAGGACACGCCTGCATAAAACTCTTCCGATAAATGACTTCCCGACCACCGGAGTCACTATAGGTATATGTTGGTCATTATAATAACGTCTGCTATTTCGAATAAGAACCATCGAAGTTCTAAGTATCGTTCTGAAAATTTTTAAATACTTATAAGTCGAGCCCAAATTTACGGAGAAGAACAAATGTCAGAAATGCTTAAACACAATGCGGCGACGACGAATACGCCTCGTCGGCGATGACATTTTTCAAATACGCCCAGACATCGTATACTTAAAATCATTTCAATGCGGGGCGCGAAATATATTGACGCTGTTTATTCGGGAGACGTGGCCACTATATAGAAGAATAAAGATGACTATAACTTTTAATTCTCTAAGCTTATAGCATTTGACTGCTAAAACACGCCAAAATGTGAGAATATAACAAAACAAAACAAACATTTAAGCAGAAATAAATTAAAACTTATATGTCCACAAACACGAAACAATAAACAATGTGTTTTGGGAGATTATGTTTTCGTGTATACTTAAAAATTTGAACACGCAGCAACCCTTGGGATGTTTGTCGTCATCGTCCCCGGCGGCGATGATAGAAATAAATCTATCGTCGCAAAATGAAATTCGTCGCGAAATTTGCGCTCTGGCGTCATGTGTGTCACCTTCAGGTCAGTATGGGATCTATTTTTGACAAGGCTGTTCGTCGCGTTTTATTCTGCGGAGTCGCTAGGGCATTGTGTTTTAAGCTAGGAAAACTGCTTTATTTACGATCTGACGTATTATGACTAATATTACAAAAAAAAATTTAATAAAACTCACGAAAAAGTGCTCAAAATTCAAAATATATCAGAAGGGTAAAAACTTAACCTTTTTTTCTTGAATTTATAAATGCAAAAACACGAAATGCTTGCAGAAACAATGCAATTTTTTATTGTGCCAAAACACAAAGGATGCTAACAAAAGTGTAACGTCAGAAAGCCAACTCAACAAATGCACCATGAACTTGCAACATTTAATAAAATGTATAATGGCCGCCATATAACGCCTGTTATGCCGCAAGCAATGATATATACGTACATATGTATGTATGTATGTATTTGTGTGAATATAAATGTTTCAACCGCATTACTTAGTGAGGCATGGCAACAATTGCTGCTGGTGACCAATAATAGTAGCGATTGTACTTGGTGACTTTTGCTGGTTAGTGATGTCGTCGCGCCATCTCGTCATCAGCAGCAAAATTCAAACAAGCAGCCGAACAATGGCGCTGTGCAATTGATTGACAACTTCTGATCCACAACGTTAAAAACGCGGTAGCTGGCGCCCGCAATTGAAGCAGCGCCGTCTCTTTGCGATTTATATATGCGGCAACGCCATTGTTGTATGCCACACAGCGCAACAGAACAGCACAATGTAAACCGTGTTGAACGACAACACTCATTTATATGTTTATATGATTGTATTTGAGATGGTAAAGAGCGGCAAATGTGCGGCATTACTGCACTGGAATTGAAGAATGAAAACGCGCAAAATATATTTAAAAGCGTTTAAATGCATTCTTGCAACAATTGTGCGCCGGGCAACCATTGTTTTTGCGCATGCGCGCGCGGCGCATTGGCAAACATAATGACGATGACAGTTGTTCTTGACGTGCGCAATTTAAACAACGATAACAATCGTTCAATGCAGCAAACAGACTAAAGGAGCGCAAAAAGGATTTCGTATGATGCGCGCGGGCAATTTTTATGTTGAAGGCGTTAGGGCGCCGCGCGGTAAGCGCTGCGCTGTCGCTTTTTTCCGTTTGGCGGTGTGCTTGAATGGCGATGAATATATAAAAAAGAAAAATAACTAAAGCATACCAACAATCAGCAAAAGAGCTAACAAAGACCACGTAAGATTGGCCGAGAGTAAAATCAGTGGCAAACAACATGGCGCTTTGGCCACACATTTTGTTTGCGCGATATCGCAAGCAGGAAGTGGTGCGCCCGAGCCGCGCAACCGCAAAGACGCGGTCATCTGCACTATTGTTGCATGCAACTTGGTCTACATTTTCGGTTAAAATACAACAAGCATTACGTCTGTTTGCATGTATGGAGGACGATGAGAAGAAAAAAATTGAATTTCAAATGGGTGGATCTTGTCATTGTTGGTTTAGGAGCCAATGCGCTTGAGTGAGCATTGAAGCTTATCATCGATCGCGCGCGCTACTTAAGCTTGTACACATACATATGTATGTAAACATGTACATTGGCATTGTAATAGTCATTTGTTGTTGTTATTGTTCAAAACTTTGTTTTTCTTTTTGCAAAGCGCATTGGTGGCACGAAGATGTTCTCATGTCGCCATATAATGAGATAAATTTTGCTGGCGCATATATTAACATTTTATTTCGATTACGATCGAATTGCTGTGTTTGCTGTTTCGGCTGGAAGCCATCTTGTGGGGCTGCTACCAAAACAATAGTTCAGATATAACAAAAGAGGATACTAAAGCCATTTTGTGTGCATGTTTTTTGGTTTACAGCGGCATCTCATTGCAGTCGCATCAATTTAAAGTTTTGTCATACCAATTTATTTTGTTGCTTTGAACGCCATGCGCGCGTCTTTAAACTTCTTGGTAGCAGCAAAAAAGAGTAGCGCCTACACACACCCAAACACAGACACTTTCACACTAAACTTACAAACAAAAAAACCAGCACAATTATAAATAGCACATTCATATATCTTATCAAATGTAACGAAAAAGTCTTTGTTACGCCTTGAATGCGGCAAGTTTCACCTCTTCGCCACTATGACTTTCGGCACAAAACTGTTGTTGAAGCATGACTTAGTTGCATAAGTAACTTATTATTATTTATTTCCGCCCTTTTACAACATTCATTGGTTGTTTAACAAGTTGCTAAGCCGCACAAAAACAATTAAAACTTTGGCAATTCATTTGGTTTTTTAGTGAATTGTAGCCGCAGACAAAAAGCAACGCACGCAACATTGGCAACGCAGGCCTACATCATGCCACAAGCGAGCGTTTGGTGCCGCCTATGAATTTGCAAATTACAAGCGAATTATTTTACTGGGAATGGGCAAAGAATATAACTTTTTAGCTAACTAAGAGCATTCAGCTTACCACCATCTACCACACCGAATGTCCCTGGTTCAACTTCGTCCAACTCCCGTGCAAAGCAATTTAAAAAATTTGTTTCTAAATTTTTCCATTAAGAAAAAAAGTTCTGGCAAACGCTCCGAGACTATTGCTGCCGTGAAAAGCTTTTCAGTGGAAA
>JARSSU010033006.1:0-23281 GCA_029619165.1 Eurosta solidaginis | reverse complement strand
CAGGTTCTGACAGTTGAGGAACAACAAGCAGAAGATCATTACATAAAGTAGTTACACGCGCAAAAGATGGTAGATATGTAGTTCGCTGCCTCTCAGGAAGAAAAATTAGAATTTGGCGATTCAAGGTTAGCAGCATGGAATCGATTATGCTTAATGGAAGGAGATTTAATAAAGATGAAATATTAGCACATAGTTACAAACAATTATGCAAGAATACAAAATGATGAATCATATGGAAGAAGTGGTAGATGAAAAGGCACAGGTCGAGTATTATCTCCCACATCACGCCGTGTTTGAAACCAGAAGTACAACTACAAAACTCAGGGTAGTATTTGATGCATCTTGTAAGTCATCAAATGGGAAGTCACTGAATGATCAACTACTCATAGGACCCACGGTTCAAAAAGATTTATTTTCCTTATTGATTCAATTTCGCAAGTTTAAGGTAGGGTTGACAGGTGATATAGAAAAAATGTACAGACAGATTTTGGTCAACAAGAGCGACAGAAAGCTATCAACGAGTTTTATGGAGGGAAACTAGTGAAGATGAAGTAAAGGCATATGAGCTAAAAACAGTTACGTACGGCACTGCATGTGCACCCTTTTTAGCAACAAGGACACTCAAGCAAATAGGAATTGAAATTCGGCCTTATTTCCCAGAGCAAGTAAAGCAATTCTAGACGGGTTTTATGTAGATGATTTCATGTGGTGTTTCGAAGATGTAGAGTCGGCTGTGCAGTTAAAAATCAAGTTATGTGATCTACTTACTCAAGCAGGATTCCATTTACGCAAGTGGTGTTCGAACTCATCAGAATTTATGTCCACGATCGATGCAAATGATACAGAAATGTCAGCGGAAACGATTATCGATGATACGCAGACAGTCAAAACCTTAGGATTGTTATGGGACACAACGTGTGATTCCTTCAAATATAAGGTAACTCTAAACGAAATACAACAGCAAATTACCAAACGAACAGTTTTTATCAGATATTTCGAAAGTATTTGATCCATTAGGATGGTTAGCACCAGTGGTTATTTCTTTAAAGCTTTTAATGCAGCAGTTATGGTTGAGGGGCATTGATTGGGATGAGCAGTTGCCTAATGATGTGGTCACACGATGGTACGAGTTGAGGAGTGGCATCAATGACATTTCGAAAATTAGAATTCCAAGATGGATTAGAGTTACAAACGGTGAGTTGGTAGAACTTCATTGCTTTGCAGATGCGTCAGAGGTAGCATATGCGGCCGCAGTTTATATTAAAGTTCGCCATTTAGATGGGTTAGTGTCAACAAATCTTATTGCCTCCAAAAGCCGGGTAGCACCTATTAAACAAATAACATTACCAAGACTTGAGTTATGCGCTGCACAGCTCATGACCAAACTGGTTGTAAAAGTAAAGGAAGCACTTGACGTTGATCAGGTTCCCATATTCGGGTATTCTGATTCAACTATTGTCTTAGCTTGGCTAAGCGATTATCCACGTCGATGGAAAACATTCATTGCTAACCGAACTTCATACATTTTGAATATATTACCCCGAGAAAGCTGGCGTCATATTTCGTCACATAATAATCCTGCAGATTTAGCAACAAGAGGTATTACCGCTTGTAACTTAATAAATAACGACCTTTGGTGGCACGGGCCTAACATACTGAGAACACGTCATCAGTGGGAAGAAGTGGCACCAGAGCCGCCAGAGGAAACGCATCTAGAAGAAAGGCAACATATGGTCATATGCCATGCCGTTGAAAATCCAACAGATGATTTATTTGAACGTTTTTCAAGTTTTGGAAAGTTATTGTCAGTGACAGCATACATGTTGAGATTCATAACAAACTGTAGAACAAATAAAGTAGCCAGAACAACAGGCTTTTTAAGTGTGCACGAGCTAGATAATGCGCATGATGTCTTAGTTAGGCAGGCTCAGAAGGATTCGTTCCATTCAGAAATTCGATGTGTATTAGTCTGGACAAATCTCTGCCTGTAAAACACAGTCTATCTGCATTAACACCATTTATCGATCAAACAGCATGTTGCGAGTAGGTGGAAGGGTTGAGAACGCAGTTTATCTAAGTTTGATCAAAAACACCCGAATAAATTTTATTAGTTTCTTTCTCCTCCTTGTTTACATAGTTCATTTTAGCAGGTTTGTATTGATAATGTACATTTTCAGATTATAATTTTATGTAGTATATCTAAAGCTTAGGTATAAAAATGGATACAAACTAGTGAATTAATAGAACAATTGCAGACCATCAAATTTGTGTATCTTTCGTATATCGATAGACAAACGGACGCAAACAAAAGGAGTGGGCCTTAGTTCTATAGGTGGACGCCTTTTCGAGATATCGCCATAAACGTGGACCAGTGGTGACTCTAGAATGCGTTTGTACGATATGGGTATCAAATTCCAGGTATTCAATGAGGGTTTTAAAAGGGAGTGGCCTTTAGTTGTATCGTGTGAAGGCGTTTTCCACTTCGAGCATATCTACCACAAATGTGGACCAGTGTGATCCAGCAACATCATCGGTCGGGTACCGCTAATTTATTTATATATGTAATACCCGTACTAGTATTCCTTCCAAGATTCAAGGCAAGGCTTTTGGATTTCGCCCTGCAAAACTTTTTCATGTTATTCTACTTAATATGGTAGGGTGTCAACACCCATTTTACCAAGTTTTTTCACCTATAAAGTTATATTTTGCGTCAATAGACAATACATTAAACCATGTTTCGTTCCTTTTTTCGTGTTTGGTAGATAATTATGGCAGTCATTTTTCGTACTCTCTTTTCGATATCGAAACAGTGGGCGTGGGGTGGCAGTTGAGTCGGGATTTCGGGTTGGATTTCGGGTTCGGTTTCTCGGTTCGGCCATTTTTTTTTACAACAAAACCAATCAAAATTGAATTCCAGATAAGTACGTGATGAACTGAGTTTATAAAGATTATACGATTTTTTTGGCTCAAGTTAATCGTGTTAAAGAAAAAAAAAAGGCCGAGCGGAAAGGACAGGACTCGAACTGTGTATAAAAAAACTTATTGAAACTACCCTGTGCGTTGTTTTTAGTTGTTGGCTTTCATCAAAAACAAAAATCACCAAATTCTTGTCTTTTTCACATCAACCGAATTTTCGCCCATTTTTTTTCTTTCTTTCCCAGAGCCGCTGCTCCACATGGTGAAGCACAGTAAGTAGCCTTTAACCCACCCACTATACACCATCGGCGCGTAGTAGTGTGTCAACATGTCCGGTGAATTCTGTTTTTTTCTCATCTTCTACACTGTAATCCAACACAATTGACGACTATTGTGTCTCGTATATTGATGTGTGTGCATGTAAGTAAGTTTATTTATTGCGCGTACATAGTTCTTCTTCGTTGCGAATGAGAAAACTTGTATAACCCTCTCGGGCCTACATTGTACATATTTATGTATCGTTTTGTTTTTCGGTTGGTGCTCAGTGTTAATACCTTATATTTGAAGAATTCATTGATCTTTAACACCGGTTTAGAATAAATACAGAATTTCCATTCAATTCAATTCTCGAAATAGGTCCACATCAGCACAGATTGCCCACTAAATTGTCTTTCTTTCTTTATTCAGTCTTCTCTTAGCAAACATAATACTTGAAATTCATTATATTATACCAGCGGATGTTAAGCTCATGAATTCTTAAATATTAACTATAAACTGTAACACAATCCATAAACTAAACAGACATTCACTCTGACTCAAAAACTTGATCAGCTTTGCCAGGGAATATTAAATTCAGAATAATCCAATTTCGTTAAGCTCTGCTTCAAAATAACTGCACATTGACATTGGAGAACAAAAAGGCGGTGCGTATCCGATTCTCTTTTTCATCGCGAGTCTTCCTCAGGATCTGTCCCAAGATGAAGAGTCCTGGCTGGAAAGTAGGTATTCTGCCAGCTCCTCAGCCCCGGAACACTGTGACTAATTGTTCAATCAGTTACGTTGACTGGTGTGGCTAGGTATTTTCGGCACGGTATGGGTAATAGAACGTTATAACTCGATACTAAGCAGTTTGATCCCAGTATTGTTTCAGTACATAATTTACTAGTTCTGAACACAAAGACCTAAACTCAAAGACATTAGAGATGATGATAAAAACAAACAATTCTAAGAAAAATTCGAACTTTATTGCTTTCAAGGAAAGGCACAATATTCTAATTTTATACTACTAGCAATAAACCAGTTCTTAGAATTTTTTGTTTTTATCATCATCCCTAATGTCTTTGAGTTCAGGTAGACGTACGAAAGAGTATAAAAGAAGTTGTAGTTTCGTAACAAAATCAGTCAAAGTTTAGACAGCGAAGAGTAAAATCGTGTGTGATAGAAACAAAATATAAATATGGCAGATGCAAATAATTTGGACGTTGCTGAAATGATTGTACGCCATAGTAGACGTTACCAGCAAATGACTGCGGATGAAAGGCGTGCAGTTGATAGTAGATTTGCTGATTTTATGGACGAAGACATGGATGAAGAAATTGATATTGATATTGCTGAAGAGTCAGATGCCGAAATTGAAGGATACGTCGGGATAAATGAAGATACTGATGACGACGATGATGAGAGGAAGAAATGATGGGCAGAAACGAATTAAAGTTACTATATTGGTAAAGATGGCACCCAATGGAGTAAAAAACACCACCACATCACGCACTCGTAATCATAACGTGGTCGACTTCACAAGAAAGAAACCAGGACCAACAGGAAATATACACGACCCCTATACAATAATGCGTTCAATCATGTCACAGGAAATAATACACTTAGTGCTACGTGAAACAAATCGTAAAGGCAGGAGGTTACAGCTACATGGAATTTGGCGAATCCCACGAAGAAAAGGAGTGAAAGCCAGTGACAGTGAAAAAGTTTGACGCCTTTTTAGCTATTCTTTTGTATGCTGGACGCACAAGATCAACCATTAACCAGCTATGGAATTATGGGGCGCGACGCGTTTGCCCAATATACAAAGCTGCGTTTTCGTACGATCGCTTCATGTGTATAAAGCAATTTATTCGATTCGACAATGGAAATACTCGACAACAGCAAGTCATCAACAGCAAAACTGCCGCTATTGACGATATTTGGCAAATGTTGCAACATAACTTGGCAGCAGCTTACACTCCTCATGAAGCACTAACAGTTGATGAGCAGTTGTTCCCTTACAGAGGCCGCACCCGCTTCACACAATATATTCCGTCAAAGCCAGCTAAGTATGGTTTGAAAGTATGGTGGTTATGCGACTCACAGAGTTACTATGCTGTGAAGGGAATGATGTATTCTGGAAAACTGCCAAACCCACACGGGAGATAAACCAAGGGCAGAACGTAGTGCAGGATCTTGTGGAAAAATATTTAGATGCTGGCCGTACTATATACGCGGATAATTTCTTTACCACTATTGACTTGGCGCGTATTTTGATGAGGAGGAAGACCGCATATGTTGGTACAGTGCGCTACAATAAAAATTCATTCCACAGGAGTTCAAGAGAACCCGAAGCGCACAATCAATAGTACATTATTTGGGGTTCAACGAAGGGGATATAGCGTTATGGCTCATACGTGCCCGAAAAAAATAAAGTGGTGAACGTGCTCTCCACAATGCACTACATCTGCCGCGTTGACGAGCAAACCGAGAATCGGAAGCCCTGTGCCATATTAGATTACAGCGCCAACAAATGCGGCGTTGATACCATGGATCAAATGCTAGGCACTTACAGCTGCAAAAGAGCAACACAACGATGGCCGTTGGCCATGGTTTATAATATGCTGGACGTCGCTGTATTGGCTTCTTTTACGATTTACAACGAAATGAAGCCTATAAAAAGGAGGGACAGACGAAGGTCGTTCTTGTTACTGCTAACGAAACAATTGGCCCACACCAAATATCGAGGAACGTGCCCTGAACAAACATATAACCTCATATCCAAGGATACGCAATGCGATGGAAGCATTCGATGTCAGGGTAGGAAAACATCTTCAAATTCAAGAATAGAATATATATTTATTTGTTTTTTATTTTATTTTTCATTTTCAGGTATTACCAAGACCGATGGAAGGCAATGCACCGTCGTTTGCTGCTAGGTCAAGTAGACCGTCATGTCGCCTTTGCCGTTCTGAGTACGGGCGGCAGCGGAAAACGCGGGCATACTGCTTTGGCTGCGGCAACGCTGTTTGCAGAGAACATAGCACAGCTTTACATCGCTGCAGTACTTGCGCACAGGGCGGAGACAAGAAGTACACGCTCAACAATAATAATTTTATACTTTTTTATAATAAAAATAAAAAAATAAATGTAAGGCGCGATAACCTACGAAGAGATCTAAGGCCGAGCTTATCTTCCAATTTGCGTCGAGCTCCTCTTGATTTTCCCTACAAATTGGCCGGACGGGACCTACATGTTTTATGCCGACTCCGAACGGCATCTGCAAGGGCAGATGAGTTTTCACTGAGAGCTTTTCGTGGCACAAATACAGGGGCCGAGGGGCGACCCCGCTTAGAAAAATTTTCTTTTAATTGAAAAACCTTATTTCTAAAATTTTGATGTTGCTTGCCCGGGGTAGTCTTAAGAAAATTCAACCAACATTTAAAAAATCAAAAATTATTTTTGTACGTAGAATTTAGTTATAAACAATAAAACAAAAAAATCAAAAAATTCTTTATATGAAAAAACATGATTTACAAAAAAAGGTCCGTAGGGACCTTTTCACACGGCCGTGAAGTTCAGAACTGCCACTCATCGGAGGATTAAATTAGTTTGACGCGCATTGCTTACTTTTGCTTCCACTTCCAAAAACTTAATGCCCAAAAATTTCAATAATTTTCACAACTTTTGTTTCATGGCCTACTATCAAATCCTTGTAACTTTTTTATAGAAAGTAAATCTAAGCGTCACTTTGATTTCATGGCCAACTATTAACTCTGTATAACCTCTAAGATTGGTCGAGTTTTAGCGAATTTTGCACACATTTTCAAAATAAAATTGAAGGCTTCTGGGTTAGGTCTTGATACATATTTTTATTGAGAAATAAAAAAATTATTTTAGTGAGGCCAAAATTGCTGGAAATTGGAAAAAATACCTAGTGTACACATATGCTCGTTAGGGTATGTCGATATGAAACCCGGTTACTAAAAGTTTCATAACTTTTTTAAATTGGGTTTTACGAAAAAATGTTATATAACAATAAATTATATTAGTTAATAATACAAAAACTTTGATGGGGATCGATTTTAAGTCTCATTATATGACGTTTTTATATATGAGTATTTTTTCATAAAGCCTTAAACAAAAAAGTTTTAGCAAATAAAAAATTTTATGTACGGGAAAAATCACAGTTTTACCGTTAACTCATTTCCTCACATTTCCTCAAAACTTCATTGATTTATGTATATAGTTAGGGTTATATACTATGCAATGTACTCAGTTTCATGGTTCGAAAAGGTTCGCGTTTTTTTTTGTTTTTGTTTTTTTTTATTTTAGTATTGCGAATCACTTTTTAATTTTGGGTAGGATTTAAAAACAAAATATTTTTTTTGTTTTTTGTTTGTTTTTGTTTTTCACTTTTTATTCTGGGTAATATTTAAAAATAAAAATATTTGATAATTCATGTTATGCATTTAATTTTTTTATATTGAATTTGCATTTAACAATCCAAAAAAGTTTCAAATCAAAAATTTATCTATTCCAGCTTGTTCGTAAATTTATTTTTTTTTGTTTATATGATGCTTACTATTCCAGCTTGTTCGGTAGTACCAAAAGAGTAAATAAAAGCAAAATTATTCGATCGGTCAATAGTCCATAAAATCACCAAATATACATATAGGTATTAGAGGTTTACGCCGATCACTTTATCGGCGGCGGCGTAGGCGGCGCGCCGGCGAACGCCGGTGTTCTTACTTTAAAAGCTTGATTTTTCTATTTAAAAAATAATATTTAGGAAAGTTTTTGTTTACATGTATTTAAGGAAATCAACGTGTCGGCAATTTCGGAAAGATCCGGAGTTTTTGCATCAAAATCTCGCAGACCGTTCAAAAATTTTCAGGAGTAGCTCCTTGCGAAGGGATTGTCCTCGTTCGCATGCTCCAGAGAGGCTTCGAACCTAACCCCGGTCTTTGGAATTTGTACTGCTGCGTCTGCTGAAAAGAAATAGAGATACATAAAATAGTCACACTTTTGCCTGTATATCTCGTGCAAAGCGTAGTTTCACCTAGGGTTAACTCCTAATAATCGTCGCGAACACAATTTCTTTAAATCATTTGTCGCTCCTTGGCGGTCACGCATAAAGGCGACTTAGGGTTGCTATGAATGGTCTATTAATACTCATGACTATCGTGGCACAGGGCGCCTCCAGTTTTTTCGGCTGTTTTTAAGAGCTAAAATTTGCGATGTGCGAACAGTAGAATCCCTACCATCAGTCGCTACCACGCCTCCTGAGCCTCTCATCATATGCCAGTACAGAAGCTATACGACTGCGACTTCGAACTCATACCTTCGTCGACGTCACTTTCCTAGAAGCTCTAGTGTAGCTCCGAAGACTTTCCAACGGATGCTTTTGTTGCGCTATGCTGCCGAGCTACACTTTGAAACGTTAGGGAGTGACTATTCGGCCAAAGATGCCGCCCTCGAAATCATAAGCAGTCTAAGTGGATGTCATTGCGTCATGGGTGAAAATCCGTATTATCATCGGCGCATCTACATAATTAAAATTTTACAAGGACCCTGGATAAAATTTTTAAATGTAGGCCAAAGATTGCAGACGTTTGTGTTCACAACATTGATTTCAATAGTCTTCGTTAAATCAAATTTAGAATGAAAGTCGACGGATTTTAAGTTGAAAGTGCTAACTACTGTTTTCCGGCCTTACGATATAGGAGCTCATTATGGATGACCGCGTAGCTTCAGTTTTTCAGACAAGTTCAACTGTCCACTACGTTAGGGTAGTATCACACATGGTCATTAGTTCCACTGTCTTGGGAAAGCTTTTGCTTCACCACTTTGGGTGTTCTTGCGAAGGACAAAGGCTCACCTGGTAGATATATGTGCCTACGTATTCACAATTTTAAAAGGAGCTGTAACGTGTAGGTGATATTTAAACTTGGTTGATAGGCTATAATCAATGTGATTCACTCCAAGGGACTAGTTTGTGGATAGGGCCGCCAACTTTAGGAAATGTGAATATCAAAATTAACATTTCAGACGCTATTGTATAGTTTCGCAAATAAACAACAGATGTTTGAATGTAAGCCCAACCGATTTTTCAAACCCTTCTCATATGTACATATATCCTCAACTTAAGTATGAGGTAAGAATAATTTCAAAGGAGTGTTTATGCCCCTAGAACCTACTAAAGGATTTTGCATCACTGATTTCGCTTATTCTTGAGGACAGTTTAAAAACATGTTCGCCTTGGGTCATTTTATTTGAATTAATTGTTCATTATTAATTTTTTCAAAATGCAAAGTGAGCATATAATTTATTATATAACTTTTCTTTTAGTATTTTGTTTTAATAACTTGCTGAATTGGGTGATGGAAAGTCCGTGTTAAGCTGACATCGAAAGCGCCTGTTATTTTAAATAACTTTTGAATAGTTATAAAGAGTTAAATTTCGCAATTAGTTTCTTATAACTGGCAGTGATGCGCATCCGTTGATACCACTTTCGACCATATCCGACCAATTTTCGACATGAACAATAAATGGCCTAAACAGTCTTAAAGAGTAGAAAATATAGTAACGCGCCGGACGCCGCGCCGCCACGCCGATATTTTTGACATTCGGCGGCGGCGTGCGAAAAACGACCAAAATCGGCGGCAGCGGCGGCGGCGTTAATCGGCGGCGTATATCTCTAATAGGTATATGACAAAAAAAAACTAAAAAAAAATTTTTTATTATTTTAAGTAAATGTTGCGTTTCATATGTAGTATGTATGTATATTCGTACCAATTAAAATTGAGAGACTAAAATATTTGTTTTTCTGTATCATAGTCGAGGTTTTGCGGTAGGAGTAGTAGAGATTTCACTTCTTCGGATATTTCCTCATGCTTACTAGGTAATTTCGATCTCCTCGATGAAATAATGGGTCAGAAGTAACTAACAAATTATTTAAAATGTCCTCATTTGTGGCTTTGCGGCTAATTTTTTCTGCATGGTCTCGAAGATATGCTATAAAATCTTTATTTCTTGATTCAGCGGCTTCTTCGGACAACTTTCCAATAGGAATGGAACCAAATTCATATAGTTCGACGTAAACTCGAATGGTTTCTCTGGCGTACATGTTGAAGTTTTGTACATCTATTGGACACCCACATGAAAGTGCCCATAATATTGTAGATAATCTTTGAATGAGATTTTCACTAACACCAGTTATAGAGGCGGTAGTTTTAATGTCAGCGAAAAATCGTCTAGCGGTATTTCCATGATTCGTTGTTCCGTGTCCTTGCTTTACCACGTCTACCAATAAACCAAATAAATCCGAATTTGTCACTAAGTCTTAATCCATAGCCTTAAGCTAATGATTGATTTGATTTTATGAATTTGAACAACAATCTATTACTTGATTTGTTAAAAATATCGTTTATAGCAAAAAAATATATGTCGCAGGATTAGGATCCTTTATTGCAATTTAAGTTAGTTTGACGCGCACTGCTTACTTTTGCTTCCACTTCCAAAAACTTAATGCCCAACAACTTCAATAATTTTCTCAACTTTTGTTTCATGGCCTACTATCAACTCTTTGTAGTCTTTTTTATAGAAAGTAAATCAAGCGTCACTTTGATTTCATGGCAACTATTAACTCTGTATAACCTCTAAGATTCGTCGAGTTTTCGCGAATTTTGCACACATTTTTAAAATAAAATTGAAGGCTTCTGGGTTAGACCTTGATACATATTTTTATTGAGAATAGTAAAATTTATTTTAGTGAAGCCAAAATTGCTGGAAATTGGAAAAAATATCCTAGATGCACACATATGCTCGTTAGGGTATGTCGATATGAAACCCGGTTACTTAAAGTGTCATAACTTTTTTAAATTAGGACTTACGAAAAAAGTTATATGACAATAAATTGTGGAAAAAGATCACAGAATACGAAAATGTACATTTAAAGTCCTAAGTGCCAACTTTTCAATTTCGGTCCGCTGTGCGACTGGGAGGAAGTGGTGGTTTTTCCACCTCTGCGGCCTTTAGCCCTAAGAGTAGCATAGAAATTAAATTGAATAAAACAAATAATAAAATTTGAAATTGAAACAGGGTCTTTATCTTTAAAAAGGAGACGATAGGGAACATTTTCTCTTTCCAAAGTATCCTGGACGGACTGAGCATACCCCGGCCAAAGGAAAAGTCCGTCATAAATGGCGCCCGAGCAGGGACCCTGAGCAAAGAGTCACACGGTAAACAAAAACAATACGAGGATAATTGCAAGAAGAGACAAAGGTAATTAAAAACACGAGGATAGACACAGAGGATACAACGGAGAATACACGGAGGGAATCCTGAATTACGGAAATATAAGCATACAGAAACCAGCGAGAGACACATAATTACAATGGCAAGAGTTACGTGGGTATATTACCTCAACCGCGAGGAGCTGGTGAAATAAGCGGTAGAATTTGAAATAGAGAGCAGTGGAACAGTGGATGAGCTACGAAAGCGCTTGGCGAGCTTCATCCAAGCGCAAGGTAGCGAGTCAAGCCTCGAGGCTCGTTTCATCGAATTAGAGACGCAGCATCCAAGACCAACAACTCCAAGGCCTGGCGACCAGCTAGCGTTACCAGGCAGCAGCGGCGTTTCAGCCGCGAATCAAACGATGGAGCAGAAGAAGAATCCGGTCGATACACCCAAAAACGAGGAGCAGCAGACATACGCTATGTACCATCAAACATCACATACAAATATAATGGATCGAGAACGTAAGTGGGGTCTGAAATATGACGGCGGCAAGGACCCGCTATGTTTTATTGAACGGGTGGAGGAGTTGGCTGAAAGCTACGAAGTTGGTCACAACGCAATCCCACAAGCGCTACCAGAACTCTTGAAGGATAAGGCGTTGGTATGGTAACGCAACAACAACCGGCACTGGCAAGAGTTGGACCCATTTAAGAAAGACTTCCGAAGGTTTTTCCTTAGTTCCAGGTACTTTGAGCATTTGGAAGACAAGATCCGGTAGCGAGTCCAGCGACCAGGTGAGGCCTTTAAAAACTATGTTCTATCGTTGCAGGGGCTAATGCGACACGCCGACTACACCGATGACAAAAAGCTGAATAGAATATATAGAAATTCGCGGGGAGAGTACCAGCTGTGCGTAAAAAGAAGCGAGTTTAGTAGCCTGGAGGGATTGGTCAGCCTAGTCGAGGACTACGAAAACATTACGCCAGAGAAAGAACACTAAAATCAACAGCAAAACCATTCGTACCACGAAGACCGGAGGAGATGTACCAGGACATGCAAACAGGCTATAGATAGAAGGAATACCCGAGACAGGAGGCCGCAGGAGCACAAAGCAGCGCAACTAGACCAGAGCAAGGGACCAAAAACCCACGAAGCGCGTGCACACGATGCGGGGAGAGCGGACACTTCTCCTAGGGGTGCCTCAACGAGTGACGTGACTTCTGTTGGCAGTGTGGCCGACCAGGCGTGTGGACGCGTGACTGCTGTCGAAGGCAGCCGGGAAATGGCCCGAGACCCCATTGATAGCGAGGGGTGGTGTCTCCAATAACGAATCGTCGCGCATAACAAAACGGGCAAATCTGGGCTGCAATTACACTGGAGGGACAAGAAATGATAACATC
This sequence comes from Eurosta solidaginis, assembly GCA_029619165.1. Taxonomy (NCBI): domain Eukaryota; kingdom Metazoa; phylum Arthropoda; class Insecta; order Diptera; family Tephritidae; genus Eurosta; species Eurosta solidaginis. The sequence continues at coordinate 10,466 of JARSSU010033006.1, read as the reverse complement.
GATCGATACGAGAGCGATGAGGAGTTTTGTTAACGAAAAGGTAGCGCGCAGTTGGTCACGCGCAAATACAAAGACGTAGAGACACGAGCGGTGATGTGCGATGGCAGAGCACAGAGGGTAATCCAAGCGGTGTACGCAGAGATACAATTGGGCGAACAAAGGCATGCGAGTGAGCTTTTAGTTTTACCTGGGCTAGTCGACAGCGTAGTGATTGGCACAGACTATCTGGCAAAGGCTAAGTTGGAGCTGAAGTGTGGCGGAGAAAAATTAGTATTACAAGTTGATAACCAGAAGCAGCCGGCGGCAACATGTACGATGATGGTAGACCAAAGAGATTAAAAACTGTCAAGGAGATCGATGGGCGTGAGCAAGAAGTCCCACTAGCGGAGAACAGCATGGATGATACGGTGAGTACCTTTCTCAAATACGAGCTTCAGATTTTTGAAGAAATGTCCGGCTTGTCGAACGTAGCCACCCACAAGATAGTAATCGGCCGATAAAGCAACGATAGTTTCCAAAGAACCCAAAGATGCAAGAGATAATAAACAAGGAGATAGACGACCTCATAGAGGAAGGCTGCATCGAGCCATCCCGTAGCCCACACAGCGCGCCGATAGTTCTGGTCCGAAAGGAGAACGGCAAATGGAAACTCTGCGTCGACTATCGACAACTCAATGCTCGCTCATTACCAGACGCTTCCCTACTACCACGAATACAGCACAGTTTAGGTAGATTACGCAGCGCGCGATTTATAAGCAGCTTGGATCTCAAAAACGGTTATTGGCAAATCCCGATGGAAGAAAGTACTAAGCAATTCACAACATTTACGGTGCCCGGACGAGGATTGTACCAGTGGAAGGTAATGCCGTTTGGATTGCACTCTGCCCGGCCATATTTTAGGTAGCACTCGATCGAGTCATTGGCCCAGAATTGGAACCACACGCGTTTGCCTAACTAGACGATATAATAATTACTAACAATACACTGGAAGACCATATCACCCACCTGAGAGAAGTTTTCGAGAGACTACGACGAGACAACTTGAAGATCAATCCGGAGAAATGTGAGTTTTTTAAGAAAAGTTTAAAATATCTAGGTCACGGGGTCAGCGAAGAGGGTATCAATACGGATCCTGACAAAATCGCCGCCATCAAGGAGCTGACACCGCCGCAGAATATACGACAATTAAGGCGATTCCTAGGAGTAGTTTCGTGGTACCGAAGGTTCGTACCTGACTTTTCTCGGGTTGCACATACACTAACAGCAATGTTGAAGAAAGGAAGGAGGTGGAAATGGTGCGAGGAACAACAGGTGGCATTCGAAGCCTTGAAGAACGCGCTCATACAAGCACCAGCATTGGCGTGTCCAGATTGTACAAAGAGGTTCCGGTTACAGACTGATGCGAGCAATTACAGCCTTGGTGCAGTTCTTATTCAGGGTTGAAGGACGAGGAACGAGTGATAGCGTACGCGAACCATCGGTTGAATAAGGCCGAAACAACCTACTCGGCAACGGAGAAGGAGTGTCTAGCCATCGTTTGGGATACCAGGAAAATGAGGCCATATTTGGAGGGGTACAATTTTACGGTAATCACCGATCACTTGGCGTTAAAATGGTTGAATGCGATCGAAAGTCCATCGGGCCGGATCGCAAGATGGACTCTTGAATTACAGCAGTATTCGTTCGACATACAATACAGAAAAGGCAAAATGAATGTGGTCGCAGACGCACTCTCAAGGCAGACACTGGAAGGAGATTTGGGAAGCATACAGGAGGATGCTATTACATGCAAAAGTTACACGACGAAGACGGCCGAAGTAACGAAGGAGCCGGGGAAATTCCCCGATTACGCGATGGAGAAAGGCGGTTTTATCGCAGAATAGGGAGTGAAATGGATGGCGAGGATGCGGTACCGTGGAAATTATGCGTGGCAACACCAGAGAGGAGAAGAGTGCTCAACGAAATACACGACTCACCGAGCGCAGGACACATGGGTATACGGAAATCCATCGCGCGTGCAATGATGAGGTACTACTGGCCTGGACTGTTTAGAGACGTAAGGAAGTACGTGCAACGATGCCATACATACCAAGTCTACAAGCCCAGCCAACAACAAGCTGCAGGTAAGATACTCACGCAGATTTCCATTTGGCTACTGCTTGCACAGATTTCGTTGGACTATTTCCGCGCTCGAAGCATGGAAGTGCGATGGCACTAGTTTTCGTGGATAAATTCTCGAAATGGGTAGAGATCATAGCAATACGGAAAGCGAAGAAGGAGAATGTGATCAGTGGTATGAGGGAGAGGATTTTGGCGCGTCACAGACAATGGAGCACAGTTCACGAGCAGGCATTTTAAGAAATGTTTGCAAGAGGCTGGCATAAAGCACCAGCTAACGGCAATCTACACACCGCAAGAGAACCCGATGGAGAGAGCGAATCGTAATATAAAGAGGATGAAAACGCAATTCACTGGGAAGGAGCATAAGACAAGGGATGAGCCGTTGCCAGAGATGGCACTGGCATTTAATATGAGCGTATGCGAGTCAGCAGGCTACAGTCCATCATTCGTAGTACAGGGTAGGGAACCGAGGAACCCTTGTGCCCTCTACGGTGAGCAAACATTTGGCACAGGCGAGGAGAAGGTTGCTCTCAGTGAAAAGATGGCGAAGATGAAGGAGGTGTATCAGATGGTACGTCGTAGGCAACAGCAAGCATCAGCGGAACAGGCAAGGCATTATAACTTATGTAGAAGACAGTGGCAATCGGCGTTGGGCGACTTGGTATTAGTAAAAGACCACCAGCTGTCCAAGGCAGTGGACACCTTCGCAGCAAAGTTAGCACCCAGATACAGTGGGCCCCATCGTGTAACGAACTTCGTATCCCAGGTGATCGTCGAGCTAGACAAGGTGCATAACGGCAAAAGGAGAACGGAACATATAAGCGAGCTAAAAGCGTACCATCAGGCGACAGTCGAAGAGGAAGCGAGTCCGGTAGCAGAAAGAAGAATACGTTCACCCCGTGAGCGTGGTAAGTCGAAGGCGTCTCACCAAGCCCCGAATAGGGGCTTCACCGAAGTTGCCATCGGGGAACAAACGAGACGGCCGACGACGATCGCTACAGCACAACACGCGCCATCATCGGCATCGTGTAGTAGAACCCCGAAAAAACATTTCATCGAGAAATCCACCGAGGAACACGCAGAGCAACTGGCAGTAGTAAGACCAACGCCACAGATTACAGCACGGCAGCGAGACGTGGTTCGCTAGCACTCGTCAATTCAAGGCAAAAGGTTCCAGATTCGAACGGGCAGACATATGCAATAATCATCAGGTGGTAGACGAAGACCGGAGTGGGTGGCACAAAGCACAAGTGCAAGCCCCAACCTTTAATAACGGGATACAGACGGCGATCAATTACGCCAACAATATAGCCAGCCATACTATAACCTTATGGCCGAATTTTGCATAACCTTTCATTTCAGAACAAGGCCCAAATCGCGAGAGATTATCCCATAAAGAAAAGAAACATCGAGTCGAACATCAGGCGCAAGACTCCTTCAGCGAACAGTTATAAGGCGCCACAAAACATACACACGTTGACACACGTAAGCAGTATAAACTGGCATACGCTACCCCATTGGAGCATCAGCAGATCTACACAAACAAAGCAGCGAACAGCGAAAACCAAAGCACATAAAGAGATTCAAATATCCTGCAGCAACAAAATACTGGACACAGAAAATCGAGATGAGCGCTGCCGGGAATAGTACCGTTAGGCGATCCGCGAGGACTCCTATAAAAAGGGAGCACAACGCCAAAAATACATCAAACAGTTTCAAACATGGATAAACTCGACAACGAAAGTTATATCACCGAGAGTGCCCAAGATGTTTCACTCCGTATCCGAATACGGTGGGACCTAGACCACCGCAACACCAATACGACGGGCCAAGTGTCACCGAGGAGGGAGAAGGCTACGATAGCCAAAGCGACAACACCAATACAACGAGCCAAGTGCCAATCTGTGAGGGAGAAAGCTACGATAGCCAAAGCAACAACAACAATACGACGGGCCAAGAGCCAACCGAGGAGGGAGAAGGCTACGCAAGCGAAAGAGGAAGAGGATGCCTGTGCCAGCGAGACCGACAGCCAAAATACGAAAATGTTTGGGCAACTCAGGAATGTCGAGGATGGTTCGATACTTAACCCGAGGTACGAAAGGGTCTCAGAATGCGAGTCGGTGGAATCACTCATCGACTTGTGTAGCGAAATACAGAGTCCAACGTATAGCTCCGACGAGGAAAGCACCTACGGGCCAATGATCCGAGCACCGAAACCAATAGCGGTTCCTTCAGGACACGAACCGCAGAGGCGAGATGTTGGTCCGCCAGGAGGACGAGGAAACACCAGGTCGTGGGTCGTGGAATACACCCGGAATATACGTCTAAGTATATGTATCTACCACGAAGACCTCGATGCAGAGACTGGCACACCACCGGCCAAACGATACAGGTGCGAGGCCATTGAAGACCATGCCCCGACCTAAGTAAGCGACGCCTCAACGCGAGCGTCGGAACCAAAAGGCGACACCGACGACATGTCGGAACCAAAAGGCGACACCGGCGATAAGCCCACCGACGACGGCAACACAGGCGAGGGCGAAGATATAATCGCGGCAATCAAGAGGTGGTTCGAAAAAGCGGAGGCGACAGAGTCATGGGCCAATCGAACCGGGGTCGAACCCCTCCCTGAAGCACTACACACAGACATCAGGGAACCCTTACGGGTGGTACGGATGAAGCGGCGAAAGAGGCCGTTCCATCGGAATGTAGGTGGTCGCACTTATCGGGTGAGGATCACCAGGAAAGGCTTGGTAACAGTAACGCTGCTTGCGGCAGGTGAGGGGAGAGTGTGAGGACCCAAATCTACCGGCTTTGGAGCCCACACATTCGAACCTATATATATATTTGTCACAACTTATTTGAATATTTATAAATCGTTTTCGAACACATATAAAATGTCATTTTTTTTAAAACAATGTAATATATATATATAAATATATATAATATTGAATTTATACACATACATATCATGTAAAACATAAATACCCCCATATATTTGAATTAACAAAATTGAATTTCCATACATATAAAATATTGAATTTTGAATCACCCTAACATACATAAAAACATTCATGAAAACATCTAATTATGTCGCTAAAATAATTGTCTCTGCCCGCATACGGTAAATATTTTGGTTGGAGATTATATTTTTCATAGATATCCCATAGCCGGCTGGAATTCTAAAGAAAGGAAAACACCAATGGAAATACAGCAAGGAAATAAGCAAGAAAAGTTCACCAACCCACTGAACCAAATGTTACACTAACAAAACACATTTAGCCCATGGACAATATGATGCGCGAAAACATAGCATAAAGCAAAAAGGAGAGGAATATTGTTAGTGCGTAGACACCAGACAATGCGAGCACAGAAAAACCACCCAACGAATGTCCAGCTGAATACCTTCTGATCGATGCAGTACTAGCCAAAAGATGTTTGCATTTGAGGGGGAATACCAGGCCAAAGGGGAAATTATTATATATATATAAGAAAATATTATATTCTCATAAGTATATAAAATAAAAATAAAATAAATGTAAGACGCGATAACCTCCGAAGAGATCTAAGGCCGAGCTTCTCTTCCAATTGCATCGTGCTCCTCTTGATTTTCCCTACAAATTGGCCGGACGGGACCTACATGTTTTATGCCGACTCCGAACTGCATCTGCAAGGCAGATGAGTTTTCACTGAGAGCTTTTCATGGCAGAAATACACCTGGAGCGCTTGCCAAATACTGCCGAGGGGCGACTCCGCTTAGAAAAATTTTCTTCTAATTGAAAAATCTTATTTCTAAAATTTTGATGTTGCTTTGCCCGGGGTTTGAACCCAGGGCATACGGTGTGGTAGGCGGAGCACGCTACCATCACACCACGGTGGTCGCCAAGTATATAAAATACCGTTAGAAAATATCAGTAAATTATGTACTAAGAGATAATGAGGATTTGTTAGTGTAAAGGATCGGTTTGCCTGCGCGCAAACTAGTATAAAAGGGCGAGAATCTTGTAAGAAGTTGAGGAGTAGATAGCTAGGATAGTAGCCTGCTAACGCCTTGTTTAGCGGTGAATGGGACTCCTGGAATTTTCTAGCTCACGAGTCTTTTAATTTAGAGACTTTGGGGGTTTTTCCAAACCCATCGTTAGAGGGGTTGCGGTGGTTTTTCCAGCTCCGCAGCCTTCAGGAAGAACAGGGTATTCTTTAAGATTATACTCGGTGAGGGTTTTCCAACTGCACCGACTGGGAGGAAGTGGTGGTTTTTCCACCTCCGCGGCCTTTAGATCTAAGAATAGTGTAGAAATTAAATTGAATAAAACAAATTATAACGTTTGAAATTGAAACAGGGTCTTTTTCTTTAAAAGCAGACAATAGGGATCATTTTGGCTTTCCACAGGGATCCTAGACGGACTGAGCATACCCAGGCCAAAAGAAAAGTCCGTCACAAAGTTTTTATTAAGCCTTTCTAATTTTTCTTTGTTTTTAGAGTTATTTTCTATACTGCTTTTAATTAGTACGTAATCATTAAGGTTTTCTGTTTTTACATCGCAGTTTTGAATTAGTGCGATTTTATCAGTAGTGTTTATGATTTTAACGAAGGTTTGACAATTGTTTGCTATTGTATTGGCAATGAAGACTCCTTCATTTAATTGTTGATGTGAAATAAAAAGTACCGAGCTGTCGGATTTTATATTAATTTTTCGAATTACTTCTGATCTAGGGGGTACTTAGATTGTATTGATAGTGTGTATATTTGTCATTTGAATTATTTTATTTTGTGGAAAATCACGGGGTCTTAGGATTAATCTGTCTTCAATTTTCCGATAATCTAAAATGCAATTATATTTTTTAATTAAGGCCAGTCCTAGGATTCCATGGCATGGAATTGGAAAATTATCATTTACTGTGTGGAATTTATGTGCTATTAAAAGATCATCTATTAATTCTGCTTTAACTGTACCTAGTGTGGTCGTTACTCCCTGTCCAATGCCCTTTAGATCTGTTATTTGTGAATTACTTATTGCGACATTATTACCAATTTGACCCTTTTTTATAATTGATATATCTGCTCCTGTATCAACTAGGAGAGTTGAAAGTGAATTATTTAGACTAGTTCTGGAGGATATGTAGCTGTTTAAGTGTAGATTACGTATACGCCCTTTGTTGTTATCTACTGTTGTGATGGAGTGTTCTGGTTTTCCTGCAGCAATTACGTATATTGCTAGTATTATTTCGTGTTTGGTTGAATTTTCTATTTCTGTTTTGAGGACTACCGGTTTTTCCACTTCCAGAATTATTATTTTGTCTAAAGTTATTGAACCGGTTTTGTGGTCTAAATATTCTATTCCGATAATTTCCGTAGTTGTTATTTCTGTAACCTCCACGGAAGGCACCACGATATTGGTTTTGTTGCCTTATGCTCATAATTGTATTTGATCTGCCTGTTATTTCCGTGCAACTATTGGTGAATTTGGCAATGGCATCGTTCATTGATATGAACGGTCCGCCTTGCATTATCGTCTTGACTTTATCGTTGGAGCAGTTCTTGCACATAGCTTTGACTGCTGTTTGTGTAGAATATCTGTTTGCTAAGTCTGGGTTTAATCCATCAGATTGTAAGCTCCTTCCAGTGCCTTTGTAAATTTTTCTATTTCCTCAGTATACTGGTTTGCAGTTTTGCTGTGTTGTTGAATGGTCAGGAGTTTTGCTGTCAAAACTTCTACTGATTCACGCTTAATAGCAGATTCCAATATTGACTTTATTTCCTGAATTGTGTTTTCATTCCTAATAAGGTTTCGTGCCGAGCCTTCTCGTTTAGTTTTAATCAATGTTATAGCCAGAGCTTCATGATTACCTTTTATATGTTCAAGAATATCAATAGCATCTAGGAAACTGTTCAAATTCTCTGACCTACCATCAAACTCATGTGACGGATGAGGCTGTGTTGATGAAATCTACTATTGTTTTTGCCATTTTGGTGGTTGTATTTGGAACTTCTGTTGTTTTAGTATCTTCAGTTAATGGAGTTTGACTTGAGGAGAACTCTGACAAGAGAGTATTGAAATCTATTTGAAGGTTTTCTTCAACTGTAGTTGGTACTGTTATTTCTATGTTGTACCGTGCGAGTGAAGATACTAATTTGTCTCTTACACTCGAAAAGATTTGGTGTGCCTCTGCCTGGTGGTTTTTTTTGAGTATGGGATCTAATTTACGTATTGATTCCTCCAAATTGTTTAGCGATTCTAAAATAATTATTAAGTGCTTAGCTATTTTTTCAGGCTTTATTGAGGTATTTTTGTTTATATATTTATATGATTTTCTGCCTTTATTTTTTATTGCATTAATTCATTATAAATTTTTTCCCATTTGTTCATTTCTGTTTAATGGTAAGTAAGCAGAAATATTATAGTTTTTCTACAAATATGGTTTTGTATACCATTTAAAAAAAAATAAGTTATTTGTTTTTTTTTAATGTTTATTGGGCATTCCAATTTACTCTGATGTTTTACAAAATTCAAAAATGTTTTTTTTTGTAATTTTTTTTTAGAAATCTATGTTTTATCCTAGACAAAATTTAAAAAAAATTCCTAAGTAGAATTTAAAAATTTCTGCTACTGGTTGAGCAATCGTGAAGCTGCCAAAATTAATTTGATTTTATATTTATTTATCTACTTGCTGGCAGTCATCTTGCTGTACCGTCGCCAGTTAAAAAATGTTCATATTCTTTCCTTCATATGCTTTATGCTGCCAATCCAAATTGCTCATTATTCCACTCTTCTTTATGCCTTGTGCTGCCAGTCGTTACTATGAGCCCCAGTTTTCTGTAATTGCCTTGTTGCCGATTTATATTACATTTCTTTATGCTCGCCGGTATTCCCTGCAGTTGTGATATTTGTTCATTCAAGCACCCGTCAATAACTCCTTCGTTTTGTCCATCACACTTTTTGCTTTGAAGGTGGGGTTTTTTTTCTTCAGTAGTATATTTTCCGCAACGGGTTTTCTTCAAGCACATTTCTTGTTATTGTGGAAGTAAGTTTAGTAGATTTTCTATGTTCCTCGAAGTTCCAGGAGGTTGCTGCCTTGAGGCAGGGTCTTTGTGAATACTTAAGATGTTCTGCTAATGAAGCTTAGCAGGTTAGGCAGGATCATTTCAAGAGTTTAGCAGTCTGCTGACAATACTTGAATGATGGCCTTTGTCACTAGTTATGTAAGAACCTACATATTCATTAAACGCTCTGTGACTGCGTTCAGCAGTTCCAACAGTTTGATGGTGGTAAGGTGTTGCAGTTTTGCGCTCAATTTTGAGAAGCTTATACATTCCTCTAATAAGTTATTTGGTATTCTGCTCTCATGTCCGTCATGATTGTTTTCATACAACCATACATCAGAATGAAATGCTCGAATACCGCTTTAGCAACCGTCACATTGTGTTTACTTTGCACTGGAATTGCGACCAAGTATTTGGTACTGCGAGAAACTTCATACACAAAATACTGACAATAAGTCATCCCAAATTTCATGACGCCAACATTAAATTAATTAAAAGAACGCTAAAGAAAAATAATTACCCAGATCACTTAACCAATAACTTAATTCAACAAAAAATAATAGAAATGCAAAATATAATAAATCCATCACCAACTACAGATATGACAAATGAACCCAAAAGATACTTTAGCGTCACATTCGTTCCCAGGCTCTCAGAAAATTTCACAAACATTATACAAAAACCAAACTTATGCTTAGCCTACAAATCGAATTGCACACTAGCGACATGCTTCACAAAAACAAAAAGCCCAATAGACCAGCAACAACAAAGTAATGTAGTGTACGAAGTAACTTGCAAAGGCAACAACAACGAGAATTGCAACAAGATTTATATCGGGACTACGAAGCGAAATTTAAGCACCAGACTAGCAGAGCACGAAGCTGATATAAGAAAACAAAAACACAGCACAGCACTATCACAGCATGCAATAACAAACAACCACTCAGCTGATTTTGCCAACACAAGAATACTAGATAAGGAACGAAGAGAAAAGACGAGATATACTTTAGAGAGCCTACGTATAATGCAGAAAAGGGAATACACGATTAACAAGAAAGAAGACACCGATGAAATAGCCGCGACTTATTTGTTATGTTTATAGTTTAGTTTAGTATGACAAGAATACCACGAATGATGGTATCAACATTGTATGTTTATGTTTTTGTTAAATTTAATGCAACAATATCATTGTTTAGTTTTTTTAACGTAAATATTTAGTGCAACAAAAATCTACCATTTTCAGTGTAAGTTAGATATAAATGTTTAATGTGTGTTTTGAACTTTGTGCACCTATATGTAACAC
>JARSSU010033005.1:0-15252 GCA_029619165.1 Eurosta solidaginis | reverse complement strand
ATTAAGTTTTTTACTAACGCTACAAAAATCCAAAGGAATTATAGTTTTTGAGTTTTTTTATTTCGCTTGGAAAATGATATTTATTTTGAAGTCTTAAATTGCGCTCGGAAGTCTTTTTATACCTTTATATTCAGCCCGATTCTAAACAAAAATTCCGTGCGAGTTTTTTCCCTTCTCCCATTCCTCGTATTCTAAATAAAAATTCCTTGTGAGTTTTTTCACTTCTCCCTTTCCTCCTATTCTGAACAATGTTCGAAAAAGCGGAAACCGGTTACGGGAGAAAAGTAGGTATTATGAATGTGAGGGAGAGGGAGATTTTCTCTGCCATTTCATAGGAGTTTTTTCACTAGTTAAATTAAAGGGAATGCATCAAAATAGTTAAAGGAAATTCGTTATTTTAAGAAAGAACACTTATTTGTACAAATTTGTGCTAAAATATGTATTTACATTCTACCACAATATTTTCACTGTTAATACAACAACAACCACATATTCTTTATTTTAAGTCCAAAAGTATATCATAAGCAACGGAAGAGCCTTTTGTATATTTGATGCAGCCATCCAGAAATTGCGCAAGGATTTTTTAAGGCTTAATTAGATTTTGGCATATGGCGAAAGGCGAACTCAACTCGACGTGGCCGCCAGAAAATTGCTTTGCAGAATGAAAGCAGGCAACTCCGGCGGATTTGTGTTATCCCGCCGTCTTCTTCTTATGCTCCTCTGTTGATGTTGCTGTGGCACCAATTCATTACTCATTTCAGTGAATACCACATGAAATGCAATAATGCGCATTGTTTATATCTTATTTTCTTAATTTCAAACAAATTCGCAACAATAATTAAACTTTTCAATTTTTTAAACAAAATAAGAAATGCGCAACGAAATTTCAATTGACAAAACAGCTGACTTCGAAAATTCGAAATTCCTATTCCCCCGATTTTTCTTCTCCCTAGGAGAAAAGAATTGGAGGAATTTTTCCGCGGGAATAAAAAAATCCGCGAGAACAAAATTCCGCGAGAATATTTAGAATTGGTCTGTATAAGTCGCTTTCATGTTTGTCCCCTCATTTCCATACGAATTTTTGACCCAGGGAAAAGTCTTTTTCGGTAACTTCCCGTTGAGCTAGACACTTGAGTATAGTTCAGATCTGGGAGACATTACAATGCAAGTGAAAAAAAATCCGCTAGGTGGCGCACGGTTCGAGATATAAAGAAAATTAATTTTAAAATGGATATTTTACGATCGACTTTTAACTTACTTCTCGCTGATCCAGAGATTTGAAACTTTGCACATAGTTTGCGAGCCGATGGCACTACAATTCGTGGGACCCAAAATGCCGCCAAGTGGCAGATGAATCGAGATAAACGAAAATCCCTGAAAAAACGCAGGAAATCTTTCGATCGATTTTTAAGTAACTTCCCGGTGAGCTAGAGACCTGAAACTTGGGCCGAGAGTCAGAACTCGGTGACAATGCAATATTTGATCAAACAAATTTCGCTAGGTGGCGCATGGATCGAGATATTAAGAAAATTAATTTTGATTTGGGAATCTTTCAATCCATTTTTAACTAACTTGCCGGTTACCTAGAAACTTGAAACTTAGCACATAGTTTGCGAGTCGATGGCACTACAGTTCGTAAAACAAAATGCCGCCAGGTGGCAGACGAATCGAGATAAACGAAAATCCCTGAAAAAACGCAGGGAATCTTTCGATCGATTTTTAAGTAACTTCCCGGTGAGCTAGAGACCTGAAACTTGGGCCGAGAGTCAGAACTCGGTGACAATGCAATATTTGATCAAACAAATTTCGCTAGGTGGCGCATGGATCGAGATATTAAGAAAATTAATTTTGATTTGGGAATCTTTCAAACCACTTTTATCTAACTTCCCGGTTACCTAGAGACTTGAAACTTGGCACTTAGTTAGAGGACAATACAACTTATAGAAAACAGATTTCCGCTAGGTGGCGCGCTAGTCAAGATAACTGCAAATCCTTGAAAAAACGAAGGGAATCTTGCAATCGATTTTTAAGTAACTTGCCGGTAACCTAGAAACTTGAAACTTGGGCCGTGAGTCAGAACACAAAATTCCAAACGCCTTTTTGTAGGCAGCCTAAAAAAGTGAAAATAAAAAGATGATAAAAAAATTTTAAGGACTACCTTTATATAAACGGACCAAAAAATAGAAGGCAATTTTTCCTTTAATACGGACATAATCTTGTTGAATTTTGACTAAAAAACTTTAACAATAGCTCATGTAAAAGAATTTTGGGATTTAAAATTACAAAGAGCGCTTGCTTAAATTTTAAGTAATCAATTAGTTAATCCCAAGTACATGGTTTGCCTTAAATTGAAAGATTGCGCTCCACCTTTATAGTTTTAAATCCCGAAATTCTTTTACAAGAGCTATTGTTGAAGTTTTTTAGTCAAAACTCAGCAAGATTATGTCTATATTAAAGTCTTTTTGCACTAGAAAATTTTCAAGTTTCTTTATTGTTCGGTAAACAAGCGTTATTCTTGGAGTTTTTTATTTCCCTCGTTAGTAATAAGTTTTTTATTGATTTTTTTATTTCTCTCGAAAAATAGCTGTTATTGTTTTTAATGCGTAAGAAGCTCAAAAAAATTATACTTTTCTCAAAAATTAATTATTAAAATGCAATTTTAGTTATAAAACTTAGAGCGGTATCGATCCCTGCATTAAACAGCTCGTACTAATCGTTTCTGAGATGCACATTTGGCTTAATTGAAAATGAGAGTGCATTATAAGAAAAACAAGAAGAAGCAGTAGAAAACAAATTTGTTGATAAAATATTCTAATATGATATAATTGTTGTGCACTGTGCGTCCAATGGTCTCTTTACTTTTAACAACGAACTCTTCTGTTTTGAAAATTTAATTTGTAAAAAATTAAATAGATCACTTTCACTATTAATGGATTTGTCGTGTTATCTTAAGTTGATTTTATTGTTGGACGCATTAACACGTCATCAACAAACAGCGAAGAATTCGTGCACAAATTAGTAAAAGGATTATTGATGTCAGCAGTGAAAGTTTAGGCTTTGTGTCTATCGTTAAATAATACTTAGTTATTTGTACGTGTAAAAGGCGCTCGACCTCAGCGACTGTAATCATTTATAAGAGGAGCATTCACGTCAGTCTGTTTATCAAGTGAACTGGTTAAACATTATTTAGCTGTGATATACATGTTTTTAATACCTTTAATGAACATGAAATGGTATATTAACTTTGGTCCGATGTTTGTAACGTTGAGAAATATAGAAGATAAACTCACCATTAAGAATACCGAATTGATCAGGGGGACGAACTGAGTTGACATGGCTATGTCCGTATGTCCGTCCGTCCGTCCGTCTGTCTGTTTGAACGCAAACTAGTCCCTCAAATTTTGAGATATCTCAATAAAATTTGACACAAGGATGTATTTTTGTATTACATTAGACATTTGTCGGATCCTGTAGGATCGGACCACTACAACATATATCTCCCATACAACTGATCGTTCAGATAAGACGATTTTGGTCATTCCTGCCGCACTTTAGAAAGTATAAACGTGAAACTCGGTGATATATACTCTAATATATCATAGAAGATATCCTTAAAAAATCACTTTGATCGGAGCTATATATTGTATATATCCCATACAACCGATCGTTCAGACAGAAAGATTTTTGGCATTTTCTCCCTTAATTTCCAGTATAAAACGTTAAACTTGGTGATATCTATTCTAATATATCATAGAAGATTTCGTGAAAAAAATCATTTCGATCGGAGCTATATATAATATATCCCATACAACCGATCGTTCAGATAGAAAGATTTTTGCATTTCTCCCTTAATTTCCAATATAAAAACGTTAAATTTGGTGATATCTATTCTAATATATCATAGAAGATTTCCTGAAAAAATCACTTTGATCGGAGCTACATGTATATAGTATATACCTATCCCATACAACCGATCGTTCAGATAGAAAGATTTTTGGCCATTTCTCCCTTAGTTCCAAATAAAAACGTGAAACTTGGTGATGTTTATTCTAATATATCATAGAAGATTTCATGAAAAAACCATTTCGATCGGAGCTATATATAATATATATCCCATACAACCGATCGTTCAGATAGAAAGATTTTTGGCATTTTCTCCCTTAATTTCCAATATAAAAACGTTAAACTTGGTGATATCTATTCTAATATATCATAGAAGATTTCTGAAAAAATCACTTTCGATCGGAGCTAATGTATATATATATACCTATCCCATACAACCGATCGTTCAGATAGAAAGATATTTGGCCATTTCTCCCTTAGCTTCCAAAATAAAAACGTTAAACTTGGTGATGTTTATTCTAATATATCATAGAAGATTTCATGAAAAAATCATTTCGATCGGAGCTATATATAATATATATCCCATACAACCGATCGTTCAGATAGAAAGATTTTTGGCATTTTCTCCCTTAATTTCCAATATAAAAACGTTAACTTGGTGATATTTATTCTATATATTTATTCATATATATATCATAGATGATTTCCTGTAAAAATCTTTCGATCGGAACTATATATAATATATATCCGATACAACCGGTCGTTCAGATAAGCGGGTTTTTTGACATTTTTTATTTTATATTTATCTTAAAAATCGTTTAGGTATGTACATCTGTTCACTATATATTTCTTATCATATACATCCGATTATTTGGAGATTACGAACGAGATAAGATTATTGTTCAGCCCCATTCATGAAAGGTGTGAAGTCTTCGGCACAGCCGAAGACAGTCCCGTCCTTACTTGTGTAATATAGTAAAAAATATAAATACATAACCAGATAATTTAATAACTAGACAAACGTGAAGAGGTCAACTCTTGTTCATGCTAAAGTTCGCATGCTGATAAAAAGCAGTCCACCTTTTCACATTGGAATACCACACTTTGATGGAAACAGAAGTTAGTTCTGAAGTTTTGAGAAACCTTTCCACCCACGAAGTTATTGTTAGAAGAATTCTAGTGTTCTTATTGGGTATACATTTTGACTTAAAATAATCTTGGAAAAATAAGCAAAGAGCGTTAGCTCGAGAATAACGATTGCCAGTTCACCCTTAGAGCCTCATTTCCTATACTAACGCTTGTTTAACTGGGCTTAACCACCAAGATGAGTTTGACCGTCGCGTGACCGAACATGAAAGCCAATTTTTCTTAGTAAAATCTGATGCCAATTTTAGCAATCATTATGCCACCTGCTCTTTTTAAACTAATTAGCCTACCTCTTACTGTGCTACAAAATTCGAAACACAACCTAAACCAGCCCCTCTTCAGCTATTCGCACAGCCTATAAAAAACGATTTGAATTTCGTTGATGTTTCCAATTCGGCCATAAACATACCGCAGAACTTTTCGCTTTAATACTTTGTGGGATGTTTTAATGTTGGGAGGTTTGTCTTAGTGACTTCAGCATAGATCCAACGGATTAATCACCAAAGCCTGCCCAAACCGACACGAGGCGCGCTTGAGCATGGACGCACGGATTTGTTATTTTCGAATGAGTATGCAGTGGTACAACTCTTCCCCTCCCTTTCAGCACTATCCACCGAACAATTTTTCAAATCGATATAAGCCAATTTGTTTGACGTTTTCAAATGCAAAGTTATATACAAATGTCTCGTTTTGGTGTAGACTTACACATTTGTTCTAAACAAATAATATTACAAATATGCGTCACGTAGTAGGAGGTCTAAGCAATTTTCGAAAAATTGGCAGAGCCATTCCGGCAACATTTCAGGATAATTTCAGAACAATATCCCGATATATTTGAAATGGACCCACATTTCAGAATGATTTCCGACTATTTTGGGATGGTTTCATGACCATTTCGGTACCAATTCATAACAATTTTGATATTAATTCGGGACTATTGTTACTATTTGAATCATTCGGGACAGTGCTCAGGTTGCTCTAGGGTATATTTAAGAATTTTTATAGAAATATTTCAAGATTATCTCGTAATTGTTTTCGGGATAACTTCGAATTTATTTCGAGACCATTTCAAAGCAATTTCAAATTAATCTCAAGATCGCTCAAGGGTTCAGTTCATCATTACTGCAGTACTATTTAATACCGCTACGAGGTTGGTTTAGTACATTTCGGAAGACTTCTGGACCACTTCGACGTTGTTTTCGGAATCTTTCCTGCACTCTTTCGGAACAGTTCCGTTTTCGGAATAGTTTCAGAATCATTTCGAGACTCTTCGATAGCAATGCGGCTACCTTTGATTTTCATATTACTTTGATAGTACGTTTTCCATTATTTCGGTATGATAACGTAATTGGTTAGGGAAATATTTAGAAACACTTCAATATTTATAATAATTTGCTGACCAGTTTGTTATTTATTAGAATTTTATTAGGCTTTGCTGGTCTAGTGTAGTTAGTCCAAGTAAAAACTCGTACTTTTTCTCCAATATCACCCTACGTTTCGCCAAGCTCCTTGGCATCCTCAGGGGTATAATCTTTATTTTAAACAAAAATAACAAAAACCAAACAAAAACAAACAGAAAATCAATTTTTGAAAACACATAAATCACTATAAAAACATTGGTGACAAACTTACATAAAAAGTATTAAATTAACGTGTAAACATCACACAACATAAAACAACAAACACTTAAAACTAAAAACATCCATCAGTACCATGGTCATTGGGTACTTTTGTCATACTAAAATGTCATAAACAAACCAAATAGCTAGCAGCAATAAACTTGGTGTCTTCTTTTCTGTTCATCGTTCTCTCCCTTCTTTGTAATACGTGTAAGATTTCCAACGTGTATCTCGTCATTTCTCTCTTCTCCACGTCTATTATTGTTGCATTTTTTAGATCAGGTGTATGTCCGTGTGTTAGTGCGTGTTGAGCAAGTGCAGTGCTGTTCTTCTTCTTTCTTATATCGGCGTCGTGCTCTGCCAGTCGGGTTCCTAGTTCCCGTTTCGTTGTTCCAACGTAGATTTTGTTGCAGTTCTCGTTGTCTCCACCTTTGCATGGAATTTGGTAAACCACGTTGTTTTGTTTTCGGAATAGTTTCAGAATTAGTACGGGGTATAACGACAATATTTTGGGAACCACTATGAATAACTCTGGGATTTTCTCCGGATTATTGCAGAACTACCTGCGCCACTATTTATCTTATCTCTTTGGATCGTTTCGGAAACTGTTTGATGATTTTTTATATACTGTTTCGGGATGGCTTCAGCGATTATATCAGGGATATAAGAAAGGAGTTTATGTTTAAATTTGTTTAATGCGGTTGAAACCGAAACTAAAGGCTTGAGATTACAGTCGATTTTTTTTTCCAATTTGCGGTATGTTGCTTTTAATCTTTTTTTATAAATTGGCCGACCTACGCATTTTAGCTCGAATCCGAATGTTATCTGCTGAGGCAAATTATTTTTTGCTGGGGAAACTTTTCATAGCTGAAAATGGTATGCAAAACTTATGCCGATGGGTGACAAAAATCATTTGAATGGTGCTAATTGCAAAGCCTTCTTTTTTCTGCTTTCAAGTTTATTTAATTGTAATATATTTTACTCAGTCCATTTTGTATGGGAGAGAGGTATATGTAGATATAACCACAAGTTTGCAAACTCAGAATCGAGATACGAAATCATTCGCTCTGTTTCAGTTTTAGAAACTATGGTCACTCATCCACAACAAAGAAACTAATAACTCAATTATGTATATTTCGTGGGCATTTCAGCGTCTTCAGCTGTATTCGCCTACTTATTTCTTATTATTCGTATAAATAAAACTAAGCCTTTTGAAGTAAAATTCCAAGAATTAGCACCACCTTGCTGAGAAAAGACCAACGTGTACAATCATATTTCACATTAAACAATTAAAGTTCATAGCTGTATGAATCTACTTATGTCTCCACAGACAAGCAAATTACTGAAACTTAAATTCAAAGTACTACTCATTATGAGCATTCTCCTCAACATTGGCTCTCATTATCTCCAACAACGCTTAACTTGTTAATAACTTTAATAAATATTTGTCATGTTGACTACAATAAATTTGCATATTTTTATGTACAATTGCACAGAAGACCACTTCGGCTCCTAAAAGGTAAACAAAATTATCCCTTGCTCTAGCAACGCAGCTCTAGTTAAAAAGGATCTAAGTGAGACCTTCAATAGTGCCACAGTTCAACAGTTAAGTTCAATTGCATTGGTGTGCTCAGACTTTTACAATGTTTTCTTTCAGCTGTTTGTGCTTATGTATATTATTTACATTTATACATACGTTTACTTGCGGATTCACTGGTGTACATAGTTACATACCATTAAAGTGGTTTACCTCCCATAGAAAAAGTCAATTAACCGCAAACAAGTTGCGGTCAAACAAAGTATGCTTCATGAAAAGGGCTAATGTGCATAAAATATCATATGGCTGTATGCAAACAAATGTATATGTGTATGTCATATAAATCACAAGAGAAGTGATACTTAATGCTACTAACCGTTATAAGAAAATTAAATATTTGTGTATTACGCCCCGATTCTCAGCGTTACCGGTAAATAGTACCCAGACATTATGTAACCGAATATCGTTACCAGTGCTTTTATCGCGATTCTGGCCAAAGTGGTACGCTGTCATCACCGAAAAACTCACCAGTGCCTGTGGAGAAATTGTAAGGTAGT
This sequence comes from Eurosta solidaginis, assembly GCA_029619165.1. Classification (NCBI taxonomy): domain Eukaryota; kingdom Metazoa; phylum Arthropoda; class Insecta; order Diptera; family Tephritidae; genus Eurosta; species Eurosta solidaginis. The sequence continues at coordinate 6,550 of JARSSU010033005.1, read as the reverse complement.
TTTCTTCGCTTTCACGGTTGCCACTTTGGACCATTTGGACCAAAAATGGTCCCTTTCAACCCGTTTGGTCCGCTGGTCCTTTCTTCAATTTTGGTCCGCTTAGGCAGTAGCCATGATTGGTACTTTATTTCTTTTCATTCAGTTAAAATTCACAATAGTGCCCAAAAATTCGCCACACTCGTTAGCCCCATTTAATTTGAATTTACTTCAATGGAACTCTCACCTAAAAATTACTCAGTCAATAAAATGTACCAGAACAATGACATGATTTCACCTAAGATATAATTTATGCCAGCATTAAAAAGAAAAGTGTGGCAAACACATGCCGTTAATTGTTGATGAAATAACCGACTAATCAAAAAAAACTCTTTTTATAATAATACTAGCCTTTACCCGCGGCCCCGTCCGCAACTAGAAATTTAAATATATGGGCTATTCGCGTTAGCCTACTTATCAAGTTATCTGTTTAAAATTTTTTTTTGTCTAATGCATTTTATTTTTGTAATTGAGTAAAAAAAAGAACTAAATGAGTTGATAACCTGATAGCATCCCAAATGATCCCGAAATTATCCAGAAAAAAGCTACGAAATGATCCCCACGCTATCGCGGACGGCTCCCGAAAACCATCCAGAAATGCCCCGGAAGGGTCTCCAAAAGTTCCGGAATAGTCCCAAAAAAACCAGAAATGACAACCACACGATTCTAGACGTATCCAGAGAAACCACACAGAAATGATCCCTGAAGGTGTTCCAAAATGATCCCGAAAAGGTTACGAAATGACCATGACGGGCTCCCGGGCGGATCTCAAAAACCATCCAGAAAATATCCAGGAAGGGTCCCTAAATTATCCCGACATACTCCAGAAAAAGTTCCGAAATGGCTCCGAGGGGATCCACGACGGATCGCGAAAACCATACAGAAATGAACCCGGAAGGGTCCCAAATTGATCCCGAAATAGTCGGAAATGACCCAAATGGGATCCCCCACAGATCCAGAAAAGATCCCGGAAGGGTCCAAAACCTATCCCGGAAAAGTAACAAAAAATCCCGAAATGGCTCCTACGGCATCGCGGACGGATCCAGAAATGATCTCGGAAGGGTCCCCAAATGATCCCAAAATGGTCCCGAAACGACCCTGATGGATCCGGCAAACCATCAAGAAATTATGCCGGGAGGGTCCCCAAATGATCCCGAAATAATACAGAAAAAGTCACGAAACGACCCCTAGAGGATCCTCAAATGATCCCATATTAGCCCCGAAAAGGTCCGTAATAACCCCGACGGGATCCGAACAAATCCCGAAAACCATCCAGAAATAATGCCGGAAGGGATCCCAAATTATTCCGACAAAGTCCCGCATTGATTCCGACGGGATCCCGAAACGGATACCGAAAATCATCCAGAAGTGATGCCGGAGGGGTCCTCAAATGATCACCTGATAGTCCCGAAATTAGCCCTAAGGGGCCCTTTACGGATACCGAAACCATCCAGAAACGATCCCGATATAGTCCCGAAGAAGTCCCGAAATGACCCTGACGGGATCTCGAACGCATCCATGAATGACCCTGACGGGATCCCCATCAGATCCCGAATCCATCCAGAAATGATCTTGGGAGGGACCCCAAATGATCCCGAAAAAGTCCCGCAATGAATCCGACGGGATCCTGAACGGATACCGAAAACCATCCAGAAGTGCTGCCGGAAAGGTCCTCAAATGATCACCTAATAGTCCCAAAATGACCCTGACGGCATCCCGGACTGATCCCGAAATCCATCCAGAAATGATCTTTGGAAGGTCCCAAAATTATCCCGAAATAGTCTCGGAAAAGTCCAGAAATTGCCCTGACGGGTTCCCGGACGAATCCTGAAAGCCATCCTTAAATGATCCCGAAAAAGTCCCGAAATGACCCTGACGGGACCCCGAAAGGATCCCGAAAACTATCCAGAAATGATGCCGGAAAGGTCCTCAAATGATCTCCTAATAGTTCCGAAAGACACTGACGGGAATCCCGAACGGATCCCGATAACTATCTAGAAATGATGCCGAAAGGGCCCGCAAATGATCCCTGTATTAGTCGAGAAAAAGTCCCGCAAATGACCCTGACGGGATGCCGGATGAATCCCAAAAACATCCAGAAATGATGCCGGAAGGGACCCGAAATGATCCCGAAAAAGTCCCGCAATTATTCCGACGGGATCCGAAACGGATACCGAAAACCATGTAGAAGTGATGCTGGAAAGGTCCTCAAATGATCACCTAATAGTCCCAAAATGACCCTGACGGCATCCCGGAGAGATCCCAAAATCCATCCAGAAATGATCTTGGGAGGGTCCCAAAATGATCCCGAAATAGTCTCGGAAAAGTCCAGAAATACCCTGACGGGATCCCGGACGAATCCTGAAAACCAATCTTAAATGTTGCCGAAAAAGTCCCGAAATGACCCTGATGGGACCCCGAAAGGATCCCGAAAACTATCCAGAAATTATGCCGGAAAGGTCCTCAAATGATCTTCTAATAGTTCCGAAAAGACCCTGACGGGATCCGTTCGGGACAAACTATCCAGAAATGATACAGAAGGGGCCCGCAAATGATCCCGTATTAGTCGAGAAAAAGTCCCGAAATGACCTCGATGGGATCCCGGACGAATCCCAAAAACCATCCAGAAATGCCGGTAGGTATCCCAAATGATCCCGAAATAGTCCCGAAATGACCTCGTCGGCATCCCGGCCGGATCCCGAAAGTTATCCAGAAATGATGCCGGAAGGTCCCCAAATGATCCCCTAATAGTCCCGATATTACCCTGAGGGATCCCGGACGGATCCCGAAAACTATACAGAAATGATCCCGGAAGGGTCCCAAAATGATCCCGAAATAGTCCCGAAAAAGTCCCGAAATTACCCCGGCGGGATCCCGGACCGATCCCGAAAACCGTCCAGAAATGACCCCGCAAGGGTCTCCATATGAGGTGAAGCTAATTATAAAGCCATGTTAATAAGGCAGCAGGCGTAGGAGCGAATGAAAAGTTACATAGAAACATACAGGTAAAGCTAATAAAAGCGTGCTAATAAAAACAATTGAAGGAGGGCGGATGGCGGGAGTAAAGGAGAGGACTACTGATCGTTCTCCAAAATTGTCTAGATCTCGATCTGTATGTGCCAGATACCAAAAACTATTGATTTAGGTGAAAATTTATATTGAGTTATAACAATTTATAGATTTACACCAGAGTGGGAGATAAAGGCGGAGGGTGTCACTGCTTAATTTGTAAGCCCTCGACTTATTTGACCCCTTGAGTCTGTGATATTGGTGAAGGCCAGTATACGTAAAGTTATAATGTGTAAAAATTATTAAAAAGTAATTGCTCGAAGAGGTCGTGGGACGCCCACCCCTCTTTCCATGTTCGAAAAAAATTTCGCTAGTAGACTACTGTCTGTGTCCCAAATTTCATCAAAATCCGTGTAGCCATTCTGGCGTGATTCAGCCGCAAAACAAAAAAATATAATAATTAAATTATAACTGTTCCTAGGGGCGGGGACCACGCCCCTTTTCAAAAATATATAGCTAGTAGATCCTTCTAGACTATTGGCTATATGTGTGCAAAATTTCATCCAAATCGGTCCTGCCGTTCTTGCGTGATGAGTCACAAAGACAAACGTCTGGACAAACATCCAAACATCCAAACATCTTCACATCCAAACTTTGCCATTTATAATATACTAGCCTTTACCCGCGGCCCTGTCCGCAAGGAGACATTTAAATATATGGGCTATTCGCGTTAGCCTGCTTATCAAGTTGTCTGTTTAAAAATGTTTTCTGTCAATGTATTTTATTTTTTAATACAGTAAAAAAAGAAAACTAACTGAGGATGGGGCACGCTACATGAATAGTACAATACACTTTTTCGAATTAAAAAAATACTTTGTTTCTAAGTTAAATTAATTGATATGACAGGGGTGAAAGAATTACTACTCATAGAACAAAGGAGTGAAACTACAATTAGCTAAAACCAAAAAAGAAGTTTTTAAATGAAAGCAGTGTTGCTTTTTCGGGTATTTAGTTGGTTAAATATTACAAAAATTTTAATTATAGTGTAATAGTTCGTTACAGGATTCATTAAAATAGAACGAAAAAGCTGTGATATATTAAAGATAAAACATACCGAATTTTAATTACGAATAATTTGCCGTAAATCCACGGCCATGTGTGCTGATTACCGTGTTCGAGAGACCTAAAATGATCCCGGAAGTGTCCCTAAATGACACCAAATAGTCACGAAATGATGCCGACGGGATCCTGGACAAATCTCGAAAACTATCCAGAAATGATGCCGGAAGGGTCCCAATAATCCCGAAGTAGTCACGAAAAGTCCCGAAATGACCCTGACGGGATCCCGGACGGATCCCGAAAACCATCCAGATTTGATTCCTGAACGGCGCAGCAATGATCCCGATATAGTCCGAAAAAGTCCGAAAAAACTCTGACGGGATCCCGGACAAATCCGAAAATCGCCCAGAAATTATCCCGGAGGAGTCCCAAATGATTCCGAATAGTAGTCACGAAAAAGGCCCGAAATGACCCTGACGGGATCCCGAAAACCATCCAGAAATGACTCTGGAGGGATCCCCAAATGATCCCGAGAAAAGTCCACAAACCATCCAGAATTGATCTCTGAAGGTTCCGCAAATGATCCCGAAATAGTCCCGAAAGTCACGAAAAACTCAGGACCCATCCCGAAAATCATGAAGAAATTATCCTGGAAGGGTCCCAAAATTACCCCGAAATACTCCGACGGGATCCTCGGACAGCTCCGAAAATCATCCAGAACTGAGCTCTGAAACGTCCGCAAATAATCCAGAAATAGTCCGGAAAAAGTCCCGAGAAAAACTCCGTCGGGATCCCGGACAGATCCCGAAAATCACCCAGAAATTATGCCGAGGGGGTCCCAAAATGATTCCGAAATAGTCCCGAAAAAGTCCCGAAATGACCTTGAGGGGATCCCAGACGATACCGAAAACCATCCAGAATTGATCTCTAAAGGGTCCGCAATTTATCCAGATAAGTCGCGAAAAAACTACGAAGGGATCCGAACAGATCCCGAAAATCATAGAGAAATTATCCCGGAAGGGTCCCAAAGATCCCGAAATAGTCCCCGAAAAAGGCGCGTAATAACCCTGACGGGATCCCGGACGGATCCCGAAAAACCACCCAGAAATGATCTTTAAGGGCAACTGACCCCGAAATAGTCGTGAAAAAGTCCCGAAATACCCCGACGGGATCCCGAAAACCATCCAGAAAATATCCCTGAAGGATCCCCAAATGATCCAAGAACAGTTCTCGAAATTCCTGAACATTTTCCGAAAAGTAAAAAAATAAACCCGACGGGATCTCGGACGGATCCCGAAAACGATCCAGAAATGATGCCGGAAGGGACCCAAATGATCCCGAAAAATTCCCGAAATTCGATGGCTCCCGGACGGATCCCGGACCATCCAGAAATGATGCCGGTTGGTACCCAAAATGATCCCGAAATAGGCAGAAATGACCCCGTCGGGATCCCGGACGGATCCCAAAAGTATACAGAAATGATGCTGGAAGGTGGAAATGATCCCCTTAAAGAAAGATGAAAAATGAAATGATCCCCTTATAGGTTCCGAAATGATCCTGACGGGATTCCCGACGGATCCCGGAAACTACTCCAGAAATGATGCCGTGGAAAGAGATTCCCAAGTTATCCCCAATAGTCCGCGAAATTACCCTGACGGTATCCCGGACGGATCACGAAAACATCGAGAAAGATGGCGGAAGGTACCCCAATGTCATCCGCATAGACGCGGGTTCCGAAAGGACGCCCGACAGGATCGCGACAGGATCCCGGAAGCATCCAAATGATGCGGAAAGGTCCCCAGTGACCCCAAATGAGTCCCGAACATGAACACGCTGACGGTGATCCACGGCCGGATACCGAAAACACCATCTCAGACAAATGATGCGGCAGGTACCCCAAATGAGCCCGAAAAGTCCCGCGAATGACCGCAGACGGATCGCGACGAATCCGAAACTTATCCATCTAGTCCCCGCAAATGAGCCGATAAGCGTCCCCGAACTGACCCCGCCGATTCACGGGCGATCCCGAGTCCTGGAACGACTCCGACGGATCACCGTACGGATCCCGAAAAACCATCCAGAATCTGATGACCGGAAGGTCCCCAAATGATGCCGAATAGTCCCGAAATGATCTCGATCGGATCCCGGACGGATCCCGAAAACAACTAGAAATGATGCGTAGGAGACCCCATGAGTCCGACGAAAGTACCAAAGCCCGCGATCCCGCACTGACGGATCCGTAAACTCTCCAGAAATGAGCGGAAGGTACAAATGACCCCGAAAAAGTCCCCGAAATGACGCCGACGGAGGATCCGCGGACTGATCCGAAACCATCTCCAGAAACTGATGTCGAGAGAGACCTCCTCAAATGTTCTCTCGCAAAGTGTCCCACAAACATGACCCCGACAGGATCCGGACGGAGAATCCCGAAACCATCCAGAAATGA
>JARSSU010033004.1:0-27258 GCA_029619165.1 Eurosta solidaginis | reverse complement strand
TACTCAAGTTATCGGACGGACGGACGAACGGACGGACGGACGGACATGGCTCAATCAAATTCTTTTTCGATCCTGATTATTTTGATATATGGAAGTCTATATCTATCTCGATTCCTTTATATATGTACAACCAACCGTTATCCAATCAAACTTAATATACTCTGTGAGCTCTGCTCAACTGAGTATAAAAATAGGTAGGTATTTTGTGTGAGGATGCAAAGCTTCACGTTTTCTGTGGTCTGCATGTAAAAACTATGACTAGGAATCACGTATTTCAAAAATATATGACGTAAACGTCACTATTTGAAGAAATTTGATGAATTTTGAAGCTTCTAGCCGTAAAAAAGGGGCAAAAATTACAGTTTATATGAAGTATATAATATATATACCACCGATCTCTATGATTTTTTGAGACAAGAATATATGCTATATACGTAAGCATTTGGTGAAATTTAAAGCTTCTAGCTGTTAAAACGGGGCAGAGATTGCGAAAAGTTTCTTATCTGAACAGTCGGTTTTATGAGATATATACTATGTATACCACCGATCTCAATGATTTTTTCAGACATCAATATATGCTATACACGTAAGCATTTAGTGAAATTTGAAGCTTCTAGCTGTTAAAATGGGGCCGAAATTGCAAAAAAAAATATATATATATACTATATATATAAGTTATCACACCCATATTCCCAATACCCCCAATGGCGCACCCTTTACTCACGTTGCCGTGCATGTGAGTTTGTTGGCCAATATAGAACTTTCGCTGACGTAGTCCACGCGCAAGCGAATGGTAACACAACACGATCAACAACCCGTGAGAAATGCAGCATAGGCAATATTGACGTGCACGCACAACTCATCGATTGCGAAATATTTGATGGTGGTGGGATCTGCAACGTTAACATAAGTAGCGTAGAGTTAAAGGTTTCATGGGAAGAAGTAATTATGTTTAGAGTTAGTTATGATAGTGAGTACCACCAGTGCACAATAAATTTGTCTTGCGAATTTCAATTGAATTCTTGTGTTTGATTTAACCATTGGCGAACTGCTGGTTCGTCACAACTTTACTTTTTTAAAGGTTCCTATCCTGGGAACTGTAAGTGGCGCCCGAGCAATCGGTGCGAAGTGCTTGTTCTAAGTGAAAGAGGAAGTGAACTAAAACCCAGATAAAGAAAAAACTGGGTAAAAAACAATAAACAAATTTTCAACACGTTGAAAAAGTTCTAAGTGAAAAAGAGTGAACTAGCAAAGGGAAAATACAGATAAATACATTTTTTCCTTACGAAAATCTCAATAAGTTTCAACCAGAAAGTTCCAATGAGATATTGGATCTTGTGAGGTATAAACTAATCCCTGCTGTATATTTCTTTTCCTATTTTTTCATAGAGATAAAACCATGGACGCAGACGAGGTGAAGAAATCGCTTACGGAACAGAATGGCGCCATTAACGCCATACTAGCCCAACTCAAAAAAATTGACCAACGACTCAAAGGTGTAGAATCAAAGAACAGCGATGAATCCTTGTCTGGATTGAGTGATAATTTGGAAAGGCTAGAGGCCCAAGTGCGGGAAGTGCGAAGGCAGTCTTCGGACACCAGGGAAGAACTAATAGTAGAGCCATTAGTGAGTCCTCGGACAGAGAGTGAGCTGGCGGAGGTCGCTAAGTTACCCGACTGTGTAAAAGAATTGCAGCTATTCGATGGATCACGGGAGCACTACGGCTGCTGGGTCCATAGCGTCGAACAAGTTATACGTGATTATGAAATAGTGCGACATAAGCCAATATACACTGCTATCTTAAGGCACATTAGAGGGAAGATTAGGGGCGCGGCAGAATCTGAGCTGCTTGCGCACAATATCCTAGATTCGGACTGGAGGACGATAAAGGAAATCCTCTCTCTGCATTACGCAGACATTAGGGACATAGGAACGTTAGAGCAACAACTGACACTAATGTCGCAAGGACGGCAAAAGATGTCCGATTTTTATGCTCAAGTGCAGAAACAGCTTTCTTTAATGATAAATACAATAAAGGTATACAAATACGTACACGCAGAAACCATAGAGGCATTGGCCGAGGCTCACCGCCGAAGGGCGTTAGACGTCTTCATAAGAGGGCTAAACGGAGATCTTCCTGCCCTGCTTCTTGTCCAAAACCTGAAAACCCTACCTGAGGCATGCAGAGTTTGAATGTGGATCGCAGAAATGCAATCTAACGCCCACCCGTCCACAGGGATAATAGAAATGACAATTATCAACCTTCAGCTCCAAATTTTTTTCCCGCAATGGAAGAAATTATCCTAATTTAGACAATTCGGGCCGCAGCTGGAGAGATAACAACCAAACAGGGCAACGGCCCTCTTACCCAAGCTCAGGTCAAACGAAATTGAGCAATCAGTCCACCCCAAGTTGGAGAAACAACACGGTAGTAAGAATGGACGCCGAACCATCTTCACAGAGCCGACAAAGAGGCAACAGCACATTCTCTAGATACGACAATACAAAAAGGGGGGCAAGTTCTACAAGCTACAAAGGATATGCAAACAAAACCCCGAGTAAGCAACAGAAATTATTCCATCTGATTCCAGTAGACGAAGAAGAGAGCCCGAGCACCTCAACCAACAACAACAGCGAACAAACAACAGGCGATCAGGTAAATTTTACCATGGGAGCCTCGTGTCCGGCGTACCGTATTTAGAATACGCTACACAAGATTTTGGGTGTTCTAGAATTTTTAGTGGATACGGGGGCGAATAAAAATTATATAAGTGAACGCATAGCACAAAATACTTCACCGGTAGAAAAGCCGTTTCATGTAATCTCCGCGGGTGGAACTATAAAGGTGGACAGGAAAATATGTGGACACTTCTTTAAATTTGTAGGCAAAGACCTACTCACCACCTTTTTTGTTCTCCCAGGCCTCAAATCGTTCGACGGAATAATAGGCGACGATACGTTTGTCAGAAATCAAGGCAGTCTTAGACCGGGAACTGAATGTTCTCATTTTAAAACCAGACATTCTGCTGCCTCTTAAACGAAAAAAAGCGCAGCAGGTGAATAGTATCAGTACAAATATCCCCCTTGATAATAATATTACCCACTTTACAAGAAATAAGCTATACCAGATACTAGAAAAATATGAAATTTTGTTCGGACCGGTCGACCGAAGCATGGAAATCCACACCAATGTCCAGGCAGAGATTAAAACTGTAACCGAGAACCCCATCTATACAGAAAGATACCCCTACCCCGTTAATATGCGCGAGGAGGTGGAAAAGCAAATCCGGGACTTACTATCAGAAGGCATCATTCGTCCTTCCAAGAGTCCCTACAATTCACCCATATGGATCGTACCAAAGAAATCTCAATCCGATGGAGAAAAGAAATATCGAATGGTCATTGACTTTAAGCGGCTAAACGCCGTAACAATCCCCGATACGTACCCTATCCCTGATATCAATGGCACTATCGCGAGTCTTGGTAATGCGAAATTTTTCACGACACTCGACCTTACTTCGGGATTCCACCAAATCCCAATGAAGGAGAGCGACTCGCAAAAACCGCATTTTCCACAATGAATGGAAAATATGAATTTTTGCGCCTTCCTTTCGGTCTGAAAAATGCACCCTCTATCTTCCAGCGCATGATAGACGACGTGCTAAAAGAATACATAGGTCGTATTTGTTTCGTATATATCGACGACATCATAATTTTCAGCAGAGACGAAGCTACACATTTAAGGGACATCGACACTATCCTTGCCAGGCTTTTGATTGCGAGTCTTAAGGTCAACCTTGAAAAGACGCAATTTCTGAAAAGAAGTGTGGAATTTTTGGGGTACATCGTGACTCCCGAAGGAATACTCCCTGACCCAAAGAAAGTCAATTCCATTAAAAACATGCTGCCTCCATCGAACCTAAAAGAACTCAAGAGCTTTCTAGGGCTAACTTCATATTATAGGAAGTTTATTCGCGATTACGCGAAGATAGCAAAGCCACTTACCAACCTTACGCGAGGGGAACATGCACAAGTAAGGGCAACTCAATCGAAAAAGGTGCCGATTACCTTGAACGATGAAGCCCAAGAAGCATTCGCGAATCTCAAGGAGATATTGACGACCTTCGAAGTCTTGACCTTCCCTAAGTTCGATAAATCCTTCAACCTGACGACGGACGCTTCCGATTTCGCTATTGGTGCAGTACTATCACAAGACCACGATGGCAAGGACAAACCCATAGCGTTTATATCGCGGAGTTTATCCACTACGGAAGAAGCATACGCAACAAACGAAAAAGAAATGCTTGCTATCGTATGGGCTTTGGACAACCTCCGGAACTACCTCTATGGTGCTAAAAAGATACGTATATTTACTGACCACCAACCGTTAACTTTCTCTCTAAGCAATCGTAATTACAATGCCAAGCTAAAACGTTGGAAGGCTAGGACTGAGGAATACAATTACGAGATAATCTACAAACCATGGGAAATCTAACGTCGTGGCTGACGCTCTGTCTCGACTCAAAACTCAAGCAAACCCACTCACAACATCAACATCCGAAGCAGCCAGTCGGAACGCAACCACAGGATCAACAGCGAACTCTGAAAGCGAGGACGATGATACGATCCACAGTGCAGAACAGGACAATTCTGACCTCATACCGTTCGTTGAAGTGCCCCTTAACGTATTTAGGAACCAGCTTGTATTTAGGGGCAGACTAGAAATATTTGAAGAACCTCATCCAGGTTACTCGAGACACTACCTAAAGATAGAAGGTATCACTGAAGAGGAGCTTATTAGGGTACTCAAAGAGAAGCTTAGGCCGAATGTTGTCAACGGCATTAAAATGCCAGAAGGTAATCTAGGGCTGCTCCAAAAAGTATACCTAGAGAATTTTATGCAATAAAAAATCCGTGTAAGTCAGTCTATTGTAGAGGATTTGAGAGCTCCTGATAGGATTTGCGAGATAGTGTGGGCAGAGCACAAAAGAGCTCATCGCAACGCCACCGAAAATAAAAGGCAAATCTTAGAGAAATACTACTTCCCAAAAATGAACAGCATCATCAAGAAATACGTCTCGTCCTGCGAGACGTGTAAAATTAACAAATACGATAGACATCCAAATAAACCAGAATTACAAAACACACCTATCCCATCACGTCCTTGTGAAATTATTCACGTGGACATATTTGAAATACAAGGAGAGAAATTTCTCAGTTGTATTGACAAATTTTCAAAATTTGCGAAACTCTTTCACTTGAGAAACAAGTCTACTTTGCACCTTCACGACAAAATAGTGAAACTCCTACACTATTTTACGACCCCAGATATCCTAGGTACCGACAACGAGCGCGGTATGATTAGTCCAATTATACAGAACCTCTTGGAATCATTAGGGGTTAGGTTGTATCGCACACCGACCCAGAGAAGCGAAGTGAATGGTCAGGTGGAAAGACTACATTCCACTTTAATCGAAATCATCAGGTGCCTAAAGGCAGATAACGCAAACCTAAAAACAAAGCAGTTAGTAACCATAGCAGTAGATCGATATAACAATTCTATCCATTCTGTTACAAACCGGAAGCCCAGCGAAATATTTTTCAACCGCGCAAGAGCTTCCAACTACCAAGAACTTCTAGAAAAAAGTAGGAAGACCAATGAATATTTGAAAACTTTGTTGACAGAAAAGCAGCAAGCCCAGATTGAACGACATAATAGGAAAAGGTCTTTACCTGAGCGTTATGACGAAAATGATGTCATATACGTGAAGGACAACCAGATCAAGGGTAAACAAGAACCCATATATAGAAAGGAAATTGTCGCAAAGGATAACAGGGTATCAGTAACCACAGTCAGTGGTAAAAAAATTCACAAAACTCACATTAAAAATGTCAAACGCAGGAACACACATCCTAGCACATAACTGAGAAAAAAAGCAAACATCGTTGCAAAAATAAAAAATATAGAGAAAAAATCACAGAAAAATAAATGAAAAAATTATAATAACTCAAAAACAAAAACGAAAAGAAATCGAAACAAAAGGAAATGATCATTACTACAAGGGCGGGCTTGTTAGTGGGACAAATCGTACCTTAGTAGGTTGTGACGCCATCGAATTTGACAAATGGCTACGCCACTCCCAAACCGGATTCCACGATCCCCCATAGCTGGTTCGAGAACAGTATGATCCTCTAGCCTATAAAAACATTGAAACTTAATCCTAGCGCCTAATCCGCAGGAAGAAAAATATGAGACTTTATACTCTTCGCCTAATCCGTTGAGTGAAAAAAAGAAAAAATTATCCTCTTCGCCTAATCCGTTGAGTGAGAAAAAAAAGAAAAAATTATCCTCTTCGCCTAATCCGTTGAGTGAAAAAAAGAAAAAATTATGCTCTTCGCCTAATCCGCTAAGCAAAAAAAACAAAAAAAAACAAAAAAAAAGCAAAAACGAAAACCAAACTTTTTTAAATTTGCCTTTTCCTTTTTTCTTTTATTTTATTGCCAAAGGAAAAAAGGGAAATGAAAAATTATAGAACAAAAAAAGTATAAATAAAAACAATAAACCATTCTTTTTTATCCTTTCATATTTTTAAATTTTGTTTCCCTTTCCCCCACTAATCAAATTACAACTTACAAATCTTTTAACCGCAATTTAGAGTCACATTTTTTGCTTACCGCACAAGAAATGGGGAATATACTTAAACAAGAAAACAAATTATTTTTTCCCATTTTAAAGGCGTAATAAGGGAAAAAATAATAATTGAAGAAAAACTACCATCCTTTTATTTTTTATCCTTTTTTTCTCTCGACTAACCACAATGACAATGAAAACTATTCCTATAGATATTGTACTAAACATGTATCGAAATTTTTACTAAACATTTATCGAAATTTTTAATTCTAGAAACATAAATAAATAAATAAAAGCTACTAACACACTAAAAAATATTTTATCTAAGCAAGAAGACCAAAGCTATGCATAATAATAAAATATCAAAATAAAATCCCTTTCTGTAAACCTAGCACTAATAACTACATTTACAGCCCTAAAGGCAAAATTAAATTTTTCTTTTCTCACACTAGTTAGTAAAAACTACAAACCCTAACAAAATTTTTAAGTAACTTAGGAATTACTTTACTAACACACTAACAAGAATAACATCCTTGCAGATTCCCACTGCTGGCACCAGCCATCAGCGCCCTTCATATTTTCCACTATAAAGAACCCATCATAACCATCCAGGACGGAAATGGGTGGATCATTGGCGGATCATTCAAGCTGATTCACGCTATCAACCTCCAACAATATGCTACAATTACCATGCAGATGGAAGAATTGACAAGCCGGCTAATGAGGCGAACCGACGACAAGATTTTGGCTCAACTCTACATTAACCAAACACTAGAGCGACTCCAGGAATTAACGAGCAACACAAGCAAAGTTAGGAAAACCCGCTCAATCGATTGGCTGGGATCAGCATGGAAATGGTTGGCAGGGTCACCCGACGCAACCGACTGGAATAATATTCTCCGCAGCCAAAACGAAGTAATTGAGAGATATAACCACCAATATAAAGTTAACAAGAAGCTTTTTACGGCCACCCAAGACATCGTGAAGAAAATTGACGAGGTGATGGACCGCACAAACTATGTTACAAAGGAGAACGAGGCAACAGAATTTGATCAAAATGCACTGCACAATATCCTGCTCGTTCGCGAAGAGGTCAACGAAATAGTGCGGGCATGCCAGCTGGCAAAAAGTGGTATTGTCAACACAAACTTACTTGACAATGACGAGATCAATCAGGTGCTGTCGGAAATGGAGACCCTTCCGTATGAAATATAATCGAAGCAATTGAGTACGGTCAACCGTCAGTATATACAAATGGGGACACTGCTTCTCTATGTGCTCTCAATGCCGAAGGCAACAGCCAAAAAATATAATATGCTGATCACTCGCGCCGGCATATACGGACACAAACAGCTGGCCCTACCGTTTGACAGGATGCTCGTAAACCAAGAGGAAACTTACGGGTTGACGGGTAATTGTATACTAATCAGTTCATCTACAGTATGCAGGTGAGACTTCTTATCAAAATTGGATGAAGATAGCTGCATACCACGATTACTAAAAGGGGGAGACGCTAGCTGCCAATTCACCAGGAGAAATGGATCGACTATAGAATTGGTAAACGACAATACGATATTCCTCTCGAATTACCAAGGCGTGATCAGGAGCAATAATTCCACAAACACCATCAACGGCACCTACGTCATCCAACTAAACAACGAAACTATCAAGATCGGTGGCCAAGTTTTCTCCAGCAACCAAGCCATAACAGTGCAGGCTCTGCCAGCCATCCTTTCCAAAGTTAAAAATCATACAATGGAGATAAACCTGGAATATATCCACGATATCACAATGGACAACGTAAGGTATCTGGGATACGTTAATGAAAAAATCAATTTGTCTATCATTACAGAAGCCCTAACAGTATGCGGAATAGTCGTGGCCGCTGCTATCCTATGGAGATGGTACACTAGAAAGCTAAACCTTCCAGAAATATTCGAACACAGGGCATATCGCACAAAGGCCAATACGATCACGAAGGACACATCTACATTTGAGCTTGATTACTCAGGAACTAGCCAACCAACAGGGAGCCTTGACCACTCCATACCTACCATAAACCTTTCACGTTTTTCGTTTGATCTGCGGGACGCAGATCTTTAAAGGGGGAGGAGTTATCACACCCATATTCCCAATACCCCCAATGACGCACCCTTTACTCACGTTGCCGTGCATGTGAGTTTGTTGGCCAATATAGAACTTTCGCTGACGTAGTCCACGCGCAAGCGAATGGTAACACAACACGATCAACAACCCGTGAGAAATGCAGCATAGGCAATATTGACGTGCACGCACAACTCATCGATTGCGAAATATTTGATGGTGGTGGGATCTGCAACGTTAACATAAGTAGCGTAGAGTTAAAGGTTTCATGGGAAGAAGTAATTATGTTTAGAGTTAGTTATGATAGTGAGTGCCACCAGTGCACAATAAATTTGTCTTGCGAATTTCAATTGAATTCTTGTGTTTGATTTAACCATTGGCGACTGCTGGTTCGTCACAACTTTAATTTTTTAAAGGTTCCTATCCTGGGAACTGTAAGTTATATATACTATATATACCACCATATATATACTATATATACCACCGATCTCTATGATTTTTTCAGACAACAATATATACTATACACGTAAGCATTTGGTGAAATTTGAACATATCTAAACGATTTTTAAGACAAAAATATAAAATAAACAAGTAACAACGGGACTGTCTTCGGCTGTGCCGAAGACTTCATACCTTTCATGAATGGGGCTGAACAATAATCTTATCCCGTTCGTAATCTCCGAATAATAGGATGTATAAGATAAGAAATATATAGTGAACAGATCTACATACCTAAACGATTTTTAAGATAAATATAAAATAAAAAACAGGTAGGTACTTTGTGTGAGGATGCAAAGTTTCAGATTTTTTGTGGTCTGCGTGTAAAAACTATGACTACGAATCACCTATTTCATTAATATATGGCGTAAACGTAACTATTTGATGAAATTGAATGAATTTTGAAGCTTATAGCCGTAAAACAGGGGCAAAAATTACAGTTTATATGAGGTATATTATATACATATATACCACCGATCTCTATGATTTTTTCAGACAACAATATATGCTATATACGTGAGCATTTGGTGAAATATGAAGCTTCTAGCTGTTAAAATGGAGCAGAAATTGCGCAAAGTTTCTTATCTGAAAAATCGGTTGTATGATATATATACTATATATACCACCGATCTCAATGATTTTTTCAGACAACAATATATGCTATACACGTAAGCATTTGGTGAAATTTGAAGCTTCTTTCTAGCTGAAGAATTGCGCAAAGTTTCTTATCTGAACAATCGGTTGTATGAGATATATACTATATATACCACCGGTTTCTATGATTTTTTCAGACAAAAATATATGCTATACACGTAAGCATTAGTGAAATTTGAACATATCTAAACGATTTTTAAGATAAATATAAAATAAACAAGTAAGAACGGGACTGTCTTCGGCTGTGCCGAAGACTTCATACCTTTCATGAATGGGGCTGAACAATAATCTTATCCCGTTCGTAATCTCCGAATAATAGGATGTATAAGATAAGAAATATATAGTGAACAGATCTACATACCTAAACGATTTTTAAGATAAATATAAAATAAAAAACAGGTAGGTAATTTGTGTGAGGATGCAACGTTTCAGGTTTTTTGTGGTCTGCGTGTAAAAACTATGACTACGAATCACGTATTTCAACAATATATGACGTAAACGTAACTATTTGATGAAATCTGATGAATTTTGAAGCTTCTAGCCGTAAAAAAGGGGCAAAAATTACAGTTTATATGGGGTATATAATATATATACCACCGATCTCTATGGTTTTTTCATACAACAATATATGCTATATACGTAAGCATTTGGTGAAATTTGAAGCTTCTAGTTGTTAAAATGGGGCAGAAATTGCGCAAAGTTTCTTATCTGAACAATCGGTTGTATGTGATATATACTATATATACCACCGGTATCTATGATTTTCTCAGACAACAATATATGCTATATACGTAAGCATTTGGTGAAATTTGAACATATCTAAACGATTTTTAGGATAAATATAAAATAAACAAGTAAGGAAGGCTAAGTTCGGGTGTAACCGAACATTACATACTCAGTTGAGAGCTGTGGAGACAAAGTAAGGGAAAATCACCATGTTGTAAAAAGAACCTAGGGTAACCCTGGAATGTGTTTGTATCAAATGGAAGGTATTAAAGAGTATTTTTAAGAGGAAGTGGACCATAGTTCTATAGATGGACGCCATTTAGGGATATCGCCATAAAGGTGGACCAGGCCTGACTCTAGAATTTGTTTGTACGATATGGGTATCAAATGAAATGTGTTAATGATAATTTTAAAAGGGAGTGGGCCTAGATTCTATAGGTGGACGCCTTTTCGAGATATCGCCATAAAGGTGGACCAGGGGTGACTCTAGAATTTATTTTGTACGATATGGTTATCAAATGAAAGGTATTAATGAGTATTTTAAAAGGGCGTGGGCCTAAGTTCTATAGATGGACGCCGTTTCGAGATATCGCCATAAAGGTGGACCAGGGGTGACTCTAGAATTTATTTTGTACGATATGGGTATCAAATGAAAGGTATTAATGAGTATTTTAAAAGGGCGTGGGCCTAAGTTCTATAGATGGACGCCGTTTCGAGATATCGCCATAAAGATGGATCTGGGTTGACTCTAGAATTTGTTTGTACGATATGAGTATCAAATGAAAGGTGTTAATGAGTATTTTAAGAGGGCGTGGGCCTTAGTTCTATAGGTGGACGCCTTTTCGAGATATCGCCATAAAGGTGGACCAGGGGTGACTCTAGAATTGTTTGTACGATATGGGTATCAAATGAAAGGTGTTAATGAGTATTTTAAAAAGGAGTGGGCCTTAGTTCTATATGTGGACGCCTTTTCGAGATATCGCCATAAACGTGGACCAGGGGTGACTCTAGAATGTGTTTGTACGATATGGGTATCAAATTAAAGGTATTAATGAGGGTTTTAAAAGGGAGTGGCCCTTAGTTGTATATGTGAAAGCGTTTTCGAGATATCGACCAAAATGTGGACCAGGGTGATCCAGAACATCATCTGTCGGGTACCGCTAATTTATTTATATATGTAATATCACGAACAGTATTCCTACCAAGATTCCAAGGGCTTTTGATTTCGCCCTGCAAAACTTTTTCATTTTCTTCTACTTAATATGGTAGGTGTCACACCCATTTTACCAAGTTTTTATTCTAAAGTTATATTTTGCGTCAATAGACCAATACAATTACCATGTTTCATCCCTTTTTTCGTATTTGGTATATAATTATGGCATTTTTTTCATTTTTCGTAATTTTCGATATCGAAAAAGTGGGCGTGGTCATAGTCGGATTTCGGCCATTTTTTACACCAATATAAAGTGAGTTCAGATAAGTACGTCAACTGAGTTTAGTAAAGATATATCGATTTTTGCTCAAGTTATCGTGTTAACGGCCGAGCGGAAGGACAGACGGTCGACTGTGTATAAAAACTGGGCGTGGCTTCAACCGATTTCACCCTTTTTCACAGAAAACAGTTATCGTCCTAGAATCGAGGCATCTGCCAAATTTCACAAGGATTGGTAAATTTTTGTTCGACTTATGGCATTAAAAGTATCATAGACAAATTAAATGAAAAGGGCGGAGCCACGCCCATTTTGAAATTTTCTTTTATTTTGTATTTTGTTGCACCATATCATTACTGGAGTTGAATGTTGACATAATTTACTTATATACTGTAAAGATATTAACTTTTCTTTTAAAATTTGAATTAAAAAAAAATTTTTAAAAAGTGGGCGTGGTCGTTCTCCGATTTTGCTAATTTTTATTAAGCATACATATAGTAATAAGTGTAACGTTCCTGCCAAATTTCATCATGATATCTTCAACGACTGCCAAATTACAGCTTGTAAAACTTCTAAATTACCTTCTTTTAAAAGTGGGCGGTGCCACGCCCATTGACCAAAATTTTACTAGTTTTCTATTCTGCGTCATAAGTTCAACTCACCTACCAAGTTTCATCGCTTCATCCGTATTTGGTAAGGAATTATCGCACTTTTTCAATTTTTCGAAATTTTCGATATCGAAAAAGTGGGCGTGGTTATTGTCCGATATCGTTCATTTTAAATAGCGATCTGATATGAGTGCCCAGGAACCTACATACCAAATTTCATCAAGATACCTCAAAATTTACTCAAGTTATCGTGTTAACGGACAGACGGACGGACGGACGGACATGGCTCAATCGAATTTTTTTTCGATACTGATGATTCCTGATCGATTCCTTTATACCTGTACAACCAACCGTTATCCAATCAAAGTTAATATACTCTGTGAGCTCTGCTCAACTGAGTATAAAAATAGGTAGGTATTTTGTGTGAGGATGCAAAGCTTCACGTTTTTTGTGGTCTGCATGTAAAAACTATGACTAGGAATCACGTATTTCAAAAATATATGACGTAAACGTAACTATTTGAAGAAATTTGATGAATTTTGAAGCTTCTAGCCGTGAAAAAGGGGAAAAAATTATAGTTTATATGAAGTATAAAATATATATACCACCGATCTCTATGATTTTTTCAGACAATAATATATGCTATATACGGAAGCATTTGGTTAAATTTGAAGCTTCTAGCTGTTAAAACGGGGCAGAAATTGCGAAAAGTTTCTTATCTGAACAATCGGTTGTATGAAATATATACTATGTATACCACCGATCGGGGGATATATACTATATATACTATACTATATATACGACCGATCTCATCAATTTTTTCAAGCAACAATATGTGCAATATACGAAATTATATGGTGAAGTTTGAAGCTTCAATCTGTTAAATTGAATTGAAGATATGACAAAAATCCTCTTTTGCTGAAAAATCGGTTGTATGGAGGATATATGCTATAGTGGTCCCATTCGGCCGGTTCCGACAAATGTCTAATCGGACACCCAAATACACCCGCTCACCAAATTTGGTGAAATTTGAAGCTTCTAGCTGCTAAAATGGGGTAGAAATTGCGAAAAGTTTCTTATCTGAACAATCGGTTGTATGAGATATATACTATATATACAACCGATCTCTATGATTTTTTCAGACCACAATATATGCTATATACGTAAGCATTCGGTGAAATTTGAAGCCTCTAGCTCTTAAAATAGGGCAGTAATTATGAAAAGTTTCTTATCTGAACAATCGGTTGTTGGGGATGTATACTATATATACGACCGATCCCATCAAATTTTTCAGGCAAAAATATGTGCAATATACGAAATTATATGGTGAAGTTTGAAGCTTCAATCTGTTAAATTGGGTAAGATATGACAAAAATCCTCTTTTTCTGAAAAATCGGTTGTATGGAATATATGCTATAGTGGTCCGATCTGGCCGGTTCCGGCAAACGTCTAATCGGACACCCAAATACAGCCGCTCACCAAATTTTATCAATATATCTCTAAAATTGAGCGACTAGTTTGCATACAAACAGACAGGCGGACACACGAACATGGCTAAATCAACTCAGCTCTTCATCCTGATTATTTCGGTATACTTAATGGTGGGTCTATCTATTTTCCTTTAAGGACTTACAATTTTGGGTTTCGTGACGGAATTAATATACCATTTCATTTTCATGAAAGGTATAAAAATAGGTAGGTACTTTGTGTGAGGATGCAAAGCTTCATGTTTTTTGTGGTCTGCATGTAAAATCTATGACTACCAATCACGTGTTTCAAAAATATATGACGTAAACGTAACTATTTGATGAAATTTTATGAATTTTGAAGCTTCTAGCCGTAAAAAAGGGGCAAAAATGACAGTTTTATATGAATTATATAATATATATACCACCGATTTCTACGATTTTTTCAGACAACAATATATGCTATATATGTAAGCATTTTGTGAAATTTGAAGCTTCTAGCTGTTAAAACGGAGCAGAAATTGCGCAAAGTTTCTTATCTGAACAATCGGTTGTATGAGATATATACTGTGTATACCACCGATCTCAATGATTTTTTCAGACATCAATATATGCTATACACGTAAGCATATGGTGAAATTTGAAGCTTCTAGCTGTTAAAATGGGGCCGAAATCGCAAAAAATATATATATATATATATATATATACTATATATACCATCATATATATATTATAAATATCACCGATCTCTATGATTTCTTGACACAACAATATATACTATATACGTAAGCAATCGGTGAAATTTGAAGCTTATAGCTGTTAAAATGGGGTAGAAATTGCGAAAAGTTTCTTATCTGAACAATCGGTTGTATGACATATATACTATATATACAACCGATCTCTATGATTTTTTCAGACAACAATATATGCTATATACGTAAGTATTCTGTGAAATTTGAAGCTTCTAGCTGTTAAAATGGGGCTAAAATTTGCGAATATATATATATATATACAATATATACCACCATATATATACTATATATACCACCGATCTTTATAATTTTTTCAGACAACAATATATGCTATATATGTAAGCATTTTGTGAAATTTGAAGCTTCTAGCTGTTAAAACGGAGCAGAAATTGCGCAAAGTTTCTTATCTGAACAATCGGTTGTATGAGATATATACTGTGTATACCACCGATCTCAATGATTTTTTCAGACATCAATATATGCTATACACGTAAGCATATGGTGAAATTTGAAGCTTCTAGCTGTTAAAATGGGGCCGAAATCGCAAAAATATATATATATATACTATGATATATATATATACTATATATACCATCATATATATATTATATATATCACCGATCTCTATGATTTCTTGACACAACAATATATACTATATACGTAAGCAATCGGTGAAATTTGAAGCTTATAGCTGTTAAAATGGGGTAGGAATTGCGAAAAGTTTCTTATCTGAACAATCGGTTGTATGAGATATATACTATATATACAGCCGATCTCTATGATTTTTTCAGACAACAATATATGCTATATACGTAAGCATTCGGTAAAATTTGAAGCTTCTAGCTGTTAAAATGGGGCTAAAATTGCGAATATATATATACTATATATATATATACTATATATACCACCATATTGTAACGAATTTGCTGCAAATCCTCTTATTTGCAATCCTCTGCTAAGTTCGAATCACTAAATTGTTGAATAAATAACTCCAATATTGAATAATGGAAAAATTGCCTTTATTAAAGTACTTCACAATGACACTTATACTTTGCTACTCGCTGGCTTAATAACCAAACTGATTGATAACTCAAATTGAACTCTACTATTGGCCGCCAGATCGCGTGCTTAATCAAACTGATTGATAGCTCAACTCAAACTGAATTACTTCTTACTCGCTTGCGCCACTTTTATAGTTTACGCTGCATACATCTAGGCTCTTCTATTTCCAGAACTTACCAACTATTTCGTGTGTTTATAGTTCTCATATAGTTTCTACTTGTTTACAATTGTCTCCTTTTCAGCGTCTCCCAGATGTATGTGTTAGTGCATTGACTCTCCGCTGCTCGTATACGTACATGGTACATATATGTAGACGCAGTTATTGTTTCGTTTATGTAGATACATAATGATTGAATTATTGATGTGCATTCACGTCACTGCTTAGCATCGGCTTAGAGACGATAGCATCGCTCAGTGCTGCTAACACTCGTTACAATATATATACTATATATACCACCGACAATATATGCTATGCACGTAAGCATTTGGTGAAATTTGAAGCCTCTTTCTAGCTGTTAAAATGGGGAAGAAATTGCGCAAAGTTTCTTATCTGAACAATCGGTTGTATGAGATATATACTATATATACCACCGGTTTCTATGATTTTTTCAGACAAAAATATATGCTATACACGTAAGCATTTAGTGAAATTTGAACATACCTAAACAATTTTTAAGATAAATATAAAATAAACAAGTAAGAACGGGACTGTCTTCGGCTGTGCCGAAGACTTCATACCTTTCATGAATGGGGCTGAACAATAATCTTATCCCGTTCGTAATCTCCGAATAATGGGATGTATAAAATAAGAAATATATAGTGAACAGATCTATATACCTAACGATTTTTAAATAAATATAAAATAAACAAGTAAGGAAGGCTAAGTTCGGGTGTAACCGAACATTACATACTCAGTTGACAGCTGTGGAGACAAAGTAAGGGAAAATCTCCATGTTGTAAAAAGAACCAAGGGTAACCCTGGAATGTGTTTGTATGACATGTGTATCAAATGGAAGGTATTAAAGAGTATTTTAAGAGGAAGTGGGCCATAGTTCTATAGATGGACGCCATTTAGGGATATCGCCATATAGGTGGACCAGGCCTGACTCTAGAATTTGTTTGTACGATATGGGTATCAAATGAAATGTGTTAATGATAATTTTAAAAGGGAGTGGGCCTAAGTTCTATCGGTGGACGCCTTTCGAGATATCGCCATAAAGGTGGACCAGGGTGACTCTAGAATTTAGTTTGTACGATATGGGTATCAAATGAAAGGTGGTAATGAGTATTTTAAAAGGGATGGGCCTTAGTTCTATAGATGGACGCCGTTTTCGAGATATCGCATAAAGATGGACCAGGGGTGACTCTAGAATTTGTTTGTACGATATGGGTATCAAACGAAAGGTGTTAATGAGTATTTTAAAAGGGAGTGGGCCTTAGTTCTATAGGTGGACGCCTTTTCGGAATATCGCATAAAGGTGGACCAGGGGTGACTCTAGAATGCGTTTGTACAATATGGGTATCAAATGAAAGGTGTTAATGAGTATTTTAAAAGGGCGTGGGCCTTAGTTCTATAGGTGGACGCCTTTTCGAAATATCGCCATAAAGGTGGACCAGGGGTGACTCTAGAATTTGTTTGTACAATATGGGTATCAAATGAAAGGTGTTAATGAGTATTTTAAAAGGGAGTGGGCCTTAGTTCTATAGGTGGACGCCTTTTCGAGAATATCGCCATAAAGTGGACCAGGGGTGACTCTAGAATGTGTTTGTACGATATGGGTATCAAATGAAAGGTGTTAATGAGTATTTTAAAAGGGCGTGGGCCTTAGTTCTATAGGTGGACGCCTTTTCGAGATATCGCCATAAAGGTGGACCAGGGGTGACTCTAGAATTTGTTTGTACGATATGGGTATCAAATGAAAGGTGTTAATGAGTATTTTAAAAGGGCGTGGGCCTTAGTTCTATAGGTGGACGCCTTTTCGAGATATCGCCATAAACGTGGACCAGGGGTGACTCTAGAATGTGTTTGTACGATATGGGTATCAAATTAAAGGTATTAATGAGGGTTTTAAAAGGGAGTGGCCCTTAGTTGTATATGTGAAGGCGTTTTCGAGATATCGACCAAAATGTGGACCAGGGTGACCAGAACATCATCTGTCGGGTACCGCTAATTTATTTATATATGTAATACCACGAACAGTATTCCTTCCAAGATTCCAAGGGCTTTTGATTTCGCCCTGCAAAACTTTTTCATTTTCTTCTACTTAATATGGTAGGTGTCACACCCATTTTACCAAGTTTTTTTCTAAAGTTATATTTTGCGTCAATAGACCAATACAATTACCATGTTTCATCCCTTTTTCGTATTTGGTATATAATTATGGCATTTTTTTCATTTTTCGTAATTTTCGATATCGAAAAAGTGGGCGTGGTCATAGTCGGATTTCGGCCATTTTTTACACCAATACAAAGTGAGTTCAGATAAGTACGTCAACTGAGTTTAGTAAAGATATATCGATTTTTGCTCAAGGTATCGTGTTAACGGCCGAGCGGAAGGACAGACGGTCGACTGTGTATAAAAACTGGGCGTGGCTTCAACCGATTTCGCCCTTTTTCACAGAAAACAGTTATCGTCCTAGAATCTAAGCCTCTACCAAATTTCACAAGGATTGGTAAATTTTTGTTCGAGTTATGGCATTAAAAGTATCCTAGACAAATTAAATGAAAAAGGGCGGAGCCATGCCCATTTTGAAATTTTCTTTTATTTTTGTATTTTGTTGCACCATATCATTACTGGAGTTGAATGTTGACTTAATTTACTTATATACTGTAAAGATATTAACTTTTATTTTAAAATTTGAATTAAAAAAAAATTTTTAAAAAGTGGGCGTGGTCGTTCTCCGATTTTGCTAATTTTTATTAAACAGGCATATAGTAATAAGTGTAACGTTCCTGCCAAATTTCATCATGATATCTTCAACGACTGCCAAATTACAGCTTGCAAAACTTCTAAATTACCTTCTTTTAAAAGTGGGCGGTGCCACGCCCATTGTCCAAAATTTTACTAGTTTTCTATTCTGCGTCATAAATTCAACTCACCTACCAAGTTTCATCGCTTTATCCGTATTTGGTAAGGAATTATCGCACTTTTTCGATTCTTCGAAATTTTCGATATCGAAAAAGTGGGCGTGGTTATTGTCCGATATCGTTCATTTTAAATAGCGATCTGAGATGAGTGCCCAGGAACCTACATACCAAATTTCATCAAGATACCCAAAATTTACTCAAGTTATCGTGTTAACGGGCAGACGGACGGACGGACGGACATGGCTCAATCGAATTTTTTTTCGATACTGATGATTTTGATATATGGAAGTCTATATCTATCTCGATTCCTTTATACCTGTACAACCAACCGTTATCCAATCAAAGTTAATATACTCTGTGAGCTCTGCTCAACTGAGTATAAAAATAGGTAGGTACTTTATGTGAGGATGCAAAGATTCACGTTTTTTGTGGTCTGCATGTAAAAACTATGACTACGAATCACGTATTTCAAAAATATATGACGTAAACGTAACTATTTGATGAAATTTGATGAATTTTGAAGCTTCTAGCCGTAAAAAAGGGGCAAAAATTACAGTTTATATGGGGTATATAATATATATACCACCGATCTCTATGGTTTTTTCAGACAACAATATATGCTATATACGTAAACATTTGGTGAAATTTGAAGCTTATAGCTGTTAAAATGGGGTAGAAATTGCGAAAAGTTTCTTATCTGAACAATCGGTTGTATGAGATATATACTATATATACAACCGATCTCTATGATTTTTCAGACAACAATATATGCTATATACGTAAGCATTCGTTGAAATTTGAAGCCTCTAGCTCTTAAAATAGGGCAGTAATTACGAAAAGTTTCTTATCTGAACAATCGGTTGTGGGGGATGTATACTATATATACGACCGATCTCATCAATTTTTTCAGGCAACAATATGTGCAATATACGAAATTATATGGTGAAGTTTCAAGCTTCAATATGTTAAATTGAGTAAGATATGACAAAAGCCCTCTTTTTCTGAAAAAACCGGTTGTATGGAGGATATATGCTATAGTGGTCCGATCCGGCCGGTTCCGGCAAATGTCTTATCGGATACCCAAATACGCCTGCTCACCAAATTTTATCAAGATATCTCTAAAATTGAGGGACTAGTTTGCATACAAACCGACAGACGGACAGACGGACAGACAGACATGGCTAAATCAACTCAGCTCTTCATCCTGATTATTTCGGTATACTTAATCGTGGGTTTATCTATTTTCCTTTAAGGACTTACAATTTTGGGTTTCGTGACGAAATTAATATACAATTTCATTTTCATGAAAGGTATAAAAACAGGTAGGTACTTTATGTGAGGATGCAAAGTTTCAGGTTTTTTGTGGTCTGCGTGTAAAAACTATGACTACGAATCACGTATTTCAACAATATATGACGCAAACGTAACTATTTGATGAAATTTGATGAAGCTTCTAGCCGTAAAAAAGGGGCAAAAATTACGGTTTATATGGGGTATATAATATATATACCACCGATCTCTATGATTTTTTCAGACAACAATATATGCTATATACGTAAGCATTTGGTGAAATTTGAAGCTTCTAGCTGTTAAAATGGGGCAGAAATTGCGCAAAGTTTCTTATCTGAACAATCGGTTGTATGAGATATATGCTATATATACCACCGATCTCAATGATTTTTTCAGACAACAATATATGCTATACACGTAAGCATTTGGTGAAATTTGAACATATCTTAACGATTTTTAAGATAAATATAAAATAAACAAGTAAGAACGGGACTGTCTTCGGCTGTACGATGGTTGAATCCGTCCAGAGGTGAACTTTTACGGTTCCCAAATGAATATTTCGGAATATTGATTCCATCATTTCTGCGAGAAGCACGGCGCCGCAGAGTTCTAAACGTGGTAGCGAGATGGTTTTCACTGGAGCTACTCTGGTTTTTGCTAAGAGTAAGTGAATGAAAACCTGATCGTCTCTTTTTACGCGCATATATATCGCTGCAGCATATGCTTTCTCGGAAGCGTCACAGAAGCCGTGGATTTCTATTTCGCCTTCCGGGGAAAAATTTACCCACCGCGGTATCCGTATGTTATCTATTTCGCCATAGTGTTGGGTGAAGGTTTTCCACCGTTCTAATGTATTTGGTGAGACAGGCTCATCCCATCCGGTGCCTTCTAACCAAATATTCTGCATTAATATTTTTGCTACTATGACCATTGGTGCAAGCCAGCCTAAAGGGTCGAAAAGTTTGGCTATAGCGGATAGGATTGCGCGTTTGGTGATGTTCTCGCCCTTCTCTAAAACTCCTGCGGTGAAGTAAAACATGTCTGAATGCGCGTTCCATCGTATTCCGAGTGCCTTCACCGAGCTAGCCTCTTCAAACGCTAGGAAGTCCTCGCTGAGCAAATCCGTTTTGGGGATGTCCTGAAGGACTTCCTCACAATTGGATGTCCACTTGCGCAATGGAAAGCCAGCTGAGTGTAATGCTTCGCGAATCTCGTTCCTTGCTTTGGTAGTTGACGCTATTGTATGCCCTCCAGATAAAACGTCGTCGACATACATACTTTCGCGTAATATACCCGATGCTATTGGGTGGGTATTTTCTACATCATTAGCCAATTGTAGAAGTGACCGTATCGCGAGGTAGGGGGCACAGTTTACACCAAATGTGACAGTCTTTAGTTCGTAAAGACTGATGGGTTCGTTGGGGGATGTTCGATGGACAATTCTTTGAAATTTGGCGTGATTATCGGTCACCCCAAATTTGCCTATACATCTTTTCTATGTCACTATTAAAGACAAAGCGATACAGTCGCCAACGTAAAATTAAAATAGGCAAGTCTGCTTGGAGTACTGGACCTGGGTGGAGTATGTCGTTTAGACTAATGCCATTTGCTGTCGGACTTGACGCGTTGAAGACGACGCGCACCTTGGTAGTGGTACTTTCCGCCTTTACAACGGCGTGGTGGGGCAGGAAATAATTATCCGAATCGTCGGATGGTACATTATTTTTAATTTTTCTCATATGTCCAAGCGTTTCGTATTCGGATAACACCCGAACATACTCTTTCCCTAACTCTTGGTTTTTCAGTAATCGCCCCTCATTTCTGAAGAATTGTGAACATGCGCGCTTTAGAGACGGTCCTAATGCAATCTTCTCAGGGTAATCCTGCCTGAATGGTAGCGAGACCGTATATCTTCCACTTTCATCACGTTTTGTTGTGTCCTTAAATAATTGTTCACAATACCTTTCTTCTTCATTAAGCATTTTGTTTTTGGGAACATTTTCTACCTCCCAGAAAGCTTTTAATTGGTTGTCCAACGCAACCTCGTTGTAGAATGACATGATGCTCTTCGTTGGACTCGGTGCTTCGATGCGACCGGTTAGTATCCAACCGAACACTGTCTCTTGGGCCAAAAGTGTATTTAGTACATTCTTTTTCAGACCACTCAGTATAATTTGGGGATATATGTCTCCTCCAAGTATGAGGTCTACATCTTCGTTGATGTAGAACCTCTTGTCTGCCAAAACCAAGTCTGGGAATGCCTGCATAGTCATGACGTTGATATGGCAGGATGGAAGATTCCCAGTGAGTTTGGCTAGGACTAGAACGGGTGTAGTCAGGCTGAAGCAGGCATCCACTGGTGAACGTAATTCAATTTTGGATGCTTCTTTCACCTGGGCTGACACCGAATTTGTGATGCCTGAAACTTGGGCATGCATTTTTCTCGCTGGCAAATTGATTCTGCGTTTCAGTCTTTCAGTTATAAAGGAACATTCAGACCCTGAATCAATTAATGCCCGTGCGGAGAAGTCGGTACCATTATGGCGAATGTGTACGCGAGCAGTTCCTAATAGCACGCCTGTGCTGGAATTGGCATGACAGGATTTTACATTCTGGTTCGCAGATTGTCGCGCCTGTGCCGAAGTTGTTGGGCTATTATCCGCATCTTTGAAAGGATTGCGTACAGCCGTGTGCTGAGATGTATCCGCATGCAGGAGCGTGTGGTGACGAGAGTGGCATTTGGAACAGTTGTAGGAACTGGTGCACTTCGTCACGGTGTGTCCTGGGGATAAGCAATTCAGGCAGCCACTTGTGGATTTTATAAATTTAATCCTTTCTACTGGGGTTAACTCGCAGAAGCGTGAACAGTTGCGTAGTCTGTGTTCAGGGGATTTACACATTTTACAAATTGATTTTATTGTTTGCTTGGATACTTTCGTTTGAAAAGCACCAAGTATTTTCGTGGGGGGTTTCCGTTGATTGTCGCGACGCGTTTGGTTTTTGCACTCTCGAAGTGGCATGCCCTGTAAAACCAGACACTGTTTCAAGTGTCTGAAACCGATTAGACAGGAATTTATCCATATCCTCCCACTTGGATATGTCCATTTTATGGTCTATACTTTGCTCCCAAAGAGCCAGCGTGCTCTCTGGTAACTTGGTTGAGCATAGATAGGTCAGGATTGCATCCCAATTGGAAGTGTCAATTTTGTGGCATTTGAGGGACGAAATACAATTATTTATATCATTTTGCAGCTTTTTTATTGAACTGCCACACTCACTCTCTACCTTTTTTAAGTTAAATAAAATTTGTAGTTGTGTGTTAACTAAGATACGTTTGTTTTCGTATCTTTCACACAAGTTTTTCCAGGCCATCTCGAAACCTTCATTTGTGAGAGGGCATTTTTTAACGATATCTTTTGCTTCGCCCTGCGTTTTGTTGTTGAGATGGAATAACTTTTCCACCCCTTTCAAGCTCGAATTGTTTATATAAATTGCCGTGAAAAGTTCGCGAAAAGTTGGCCAAGACAGATAATCCCCTTTAAAAACTTCCGTGTCGCAAGCAGGGAGGCGAATTTTATGCGCATGAGGTTCTTGCTCAGGGTTGACGTTCTTGTCCGCTTTCTTGTATTTTTCTGCCTCAGCAGATATAGACGCTAGGCATCGCATGTAGATTGCGTATGCTGCTTTTTGCTTTTTTCTTACCGCCATAACGTCATCCCCTGACACCTCCTCAGATCCTAGTAGCGAATCAAACGCAGACTTTACCTTCTTCCACAAGGACCGCAACTCTTCCTGCTGTATCGCAAGGGTGTGTTTGCTATGGTCGCTTTCCGGAATAAGGCTGTAATCTGTATCAAACTCTGCGATTAATTCTACCAGTCTGATGTAGGTTTCCATGGTCTTATTTGAATTTATTAAAGAAATAATTGCTGATTAGAGAAATGGAACGATTTTGAGTAAAAATACCTGCCCAGCCGTAAATAAACACTATTGAAAGTCGAAGCTTTATTATTTCTTTTTATATTGCAGACTTTTTGTCTCGGTAGCGACAACAACAGAGGTTTATTTTTCAACTTTTTGTCACAACAGGGACAACAAGAAGGATTTATTTTTAGACATTTTGTCACAGCAGCGAAAACAGCAAAAGATTTAATGTACAAATTTTTGTCTCAACGGCAACAACAAAAAAGGGGACCACTCGCCACCTCCACAAATAATGGGTGTATTTTTGAAGAAGTGAAAAAATGCGTGCGATATTGCAAAACAAGCGCCAAAAAAAGTGTAAAAAATGTTTAAAAAGTGAAGTGAGCACCGGATTAATTAATTAAATTGAACTTAATTTCGTGTTTGTGAAATACAAAAAAACAACAACAAAACCTATTTAGTATGGTGCGGAAAGTGAGGTTAGGTTACCCCCTTCCTTGTGTTGTGTCTGGAAAACCTTACCACTGGTGGGGGATAGACCAGATAATCACAAGGACTGAAATAAAGGCTAACAAACCAAGTGATTTAACCTTTGAAAATAGAAAATAAATTGGTGCTCACTAAATCACTTCACTGTTTTCACTTTTTTTTTCCTTGATTTAAATCGCGCACTACACGGGTTTCTTCTTTATTTTGCAAAAACAAACAACACTCAAAAAAAAGTGGCAAGAAATATAACACTTACTTCTTAGTTTGTCGTCAGAAAATTTGATTGTGCTGTGCTGTGGTTGGCGAATATGCTGTGGCTCTGGTCACCTATGTACAATATAAAAACTCCAACTTTTTCCTTGTCAATTTTTGGCTGCTGTGATCTGCTGTGGCAAATAAATTTTTTGTAGGCAAAATCCTTCGTCAAATTGTCTAGTAGGCAAAATGTGCTGTGTTGTGGACTGTATATATAAAGAGGCGCTTTTAGTTCCTGGTGAGGAGGACCAATGTTCGGCCTGAGTGCGTCGTAAACCGGCAGTGGGTAGGCGCACAAGGGTCGATCTTGGAGTGGATGGTTCGCTCAAAAGAAATAAATAAGAACACAAAGAGGAATTTCCTCGTTATAATATAATATTTAATTTAGAGTGACGGAAAATATACACTGTGGTGACAATATTACCTTGGTGTTTTAAGTGACGATGGTGATCCTTGCGATGTGTGCTGGTTGGCGGTTGATCGAAAAAGAGACCGGTTGTCCCGTTGATGACAACCGCTAAGCCGCGAAAAGGTCCTCTGGTATTAAGGAGAGGAAAAAAGCCACGCACACAACGACACCCACATATACGTGCATGGGTGCTGACAACCTGCACACACACGTGCATGTGTATGAAACGCATGCATGTGCATGCATGCACACAAATGCGGCGTGAGTGTGGGTGGCTGGAAATATTATTAAAACGTTAGGGAGGGGCGCCGTCAATCAGGTAAAAGTTAGGCATTGGGCCTAAACACCCTGGAATGTGTTTGTATGACATGTGTATCAAATGAAAGGCATTAAAGAGTATTTTATGAGGGAGTGGGCCATAGTTCTATAGGTGGACGCCATTTAGGGATATAGCCTAAAGGTGGATCAGGGTTGACTCTAGAATGCGTTTGTACGATATGGGTATCAAATGAAAGTGTTAATGAGTATTTTAAAAGGGAGTAATCCTCAGTTCTATAGGTGGACGCCGTTTCTAGATATCGCCATAAAGGTGGACCAGGGGTGACCCTAGAATTTGTTTGTACAATATGGGTATCAAAAGAAAGGTGTTAATGAGTTTTTTAAAAGGGAGTAATCCTTAGTTCTATAGGTGGAAGCCGTTTCCAGATATCGCCATAAAGTGGGCCAGGGGTGACTCTAGAATTCGTTTGTGCAATATGGTTATCAAACGAAAAGAGTTAATGAGTATTTTTAAAAGGGAGTGGGCCTTCGTTCTATAGGTGTTCGCCTTTCGATATAGCGAGGTAAAGGTGGACCAGAGGTGACTCTAGAATGAGCTTGTACGATATGGGTACCAAATTAAAGGTATTAATGAGAGTTTTAAAAGGGAGTGGCCCTTAGTTGTATATGTGAAGGCGTTTTCCAGATATCGACCAAAATGTGGACCAGGGTGACCCAGAACATCATCTGTTGGATACCGCTAATTTATTTATATATATAATACCTGCCAAGATTTTAAGGGTTTTTTATTTCACCCTGCAGAACTTTTCATTTTCTTGTACCTAATATGGTGGGTGTCACAACCATTTTATAAAGTTTTTTCTAAAGTTATATTTCGCGTCAATAAAACAATCCAATTACCTTACCATGTTTCATCCCTTTTTTCGTATTTGGTATAGAATTATGGCATTTTTTTCATTTTTCATAATTTTCGATATCGAAAAAGTGGGCGTGGTCATAGTCGGATTTCGTTCATTTTTCATACCAAGATAAAGTGAGTTCAAGTAAGCACGTGAACTAAGTTCATTAAAGATATGTCGATTTTTGCTCAAGTTATCGTGTTAACGGCCATGCGGAAGGACAGACGGACGACTGTGTATAAAAACTGGGCGTGGCATCAACCGATTTCGCCCATTTTTACAGAAAACAGTTAACGCCATAAAATCTATGCCCCTACCAAATTTCAAAAGGATTGGTTAATTTTTGTTCGACTTATGGCGTTAAAAGTATCCGAGACAAATTAAATGAAAAAGGGCGGAGCCACGCCCATTTTGAAATTTTCTTTTATTTTTGTATTTTGTTGCACCATATCATTACTGGAGTTAAATGTTGACATAATTTACTTATATACTGTAAAGATATTAAATTTTTTGTTAAAATTTTACTTTAAAAAATTTTTTTTTAAAGTGGGCGTGGTCCTTCTCCGATTTTGCTAATTTTTATTAGGCGTACATATAGTAATAGGAGTAACGTCCCTGCCAGAATTCATCATGATATCTTCAACGACATGAGTGCTCAGGAACCTACATACCAAGTTTCATCAAGATACCTCAAA